>JBAJHX010000043.1:19269309-19280151 GCA_037176925.1 Amniataba percoides | reverse complement strand
GCAATCGCTTTTAAAGCTACTTGTAGCCCCACCGCTGGAGCAGCTATTTACACTACCAGTCAAAAGTTTGGACACACCTTCTCATTTAATTATTTTTCTTATCTTCTAATTATCTTCTTCACCTTCATGAGGTATCACCTGGAATGGTTTTCTATTAACAGCTGTGCCTTTTTAAGGGTTCATTTATGGAATTTCTTGCCATCATTATGTATTTGCGAGGGTCAAATCAAAAGTGTCAAACAAAAGGTAGTCAAAGGGTGGCTACTCTGAAAAATCTAAAGCATAAAACATTTTCTGGTTTGTTTAATACCTTTTTCTTTATTACATGATTGCATAGGAAACATAAACACGATTACAATCCCAACTGCCAAAAATGATTCAACTCCATGGTGACAAACACAACATCAATTACTTCCACTCAGTGGCTATGACTTTAAACTTCATCTTATCATTTCTTGGGATCACAAAGGTGCAATACTCTGCAGAACTTTGAACCAAAACTTGTTTTTCTCACTGAATATGTCTTTACAAAGACGTGGGCTGACTCCCAGAGTTTGAGCAAAACAAATGCTATGTCTGTTTTATTGCGCAGCTCTTTTCCAGTAAGTTGTGAAAATGTGACTCACATGTCAGTTCTGAATAAGGACCCTTTATATGAAAAAAGCGGCCTGTTACGTAACTTCAAAAGAACAATGGTGTCAATCAAAACTTCTAATGCATTGTTTTCTTTCTTGCTAAAAATAGTTTGATTTTATTCAAGCTCTTCAGCTGCTGCAGTGTCCCAAAACACACAGACACAAGGTTTTATTTATATGAAATAACAAAAAACAGCACTTCACATTATCAGTCACAGGCTGTGTTTCTAATAAGAGCCTGTTTTTAGCAGAGGCCTCTACAGTGAATGAAACAACAGGCAATATTGGTGAGAGGTACATATTGGGCAGTAAAACCATAGGCACCTCCACTCATAGAGCCATTCTTCAGTAACGCTCAGCCAAGCGCCCATTCATTCATATATCCACACTTCTCCATTCTGCCGCTCCAGGGCTGATGACAAGGTGTTTCTGAAATCGCATTAGGGGCCCTTTCATAAAGGTTTCATTGGGGAGTGTGTAACAGCTTGAAGCATTTAGGCTTTGTTTAATACGATGCAGACTTGCAGCTCGATGCTTTGTCTCCTGTGTGGAAAGGGGCCCGGGATGCCAGAGACCCCCACTGTCAGAGTTTGCTTTGATATCTGGAGGTGGAGGGGGAAATAGGGCAGAGTAAACCCCCCCCTCCCTCTCTTTCCCCTACACGCACACTCACCTCCACCCTCACCACCACCACCTCCCAAAAACCTGTAAGCTCAATACCTGCCCTGCTGCCCTGTAGAGTTATGGCCATCCAATGAACAAGCCAGGCTTTGAAGTGCAGCTCTCCGAGGCTTTACACCCTATGGGAGATGTGCGTGGAGAAAAGGAATCATGATATACAGAACTGTGGCCATTGCAGGCACATGCTGTATCTGTTAGGTAAGGTAGCCTATTTCCAAAACATTGACTCTTCATCCAAATATCAAAAATGGAAATGCATAAAAGGCATTTTTGAAATATATATTACAGTGCATTACACAAATTTCACAGTCACCTTTGACCAGAGTGACTCACATTTTTCCCCCATACACACACACTTTGGGATCAGTGCGGGACTCACGGACACTTCAACACTTGCACTGGGGTAGTTTGCTCAAAGCACCCACCCCTATGATTAATGGCTGTCCCGGTCTCCTACCTGAGCTATGTGTTTATATATGTATACACAAATGGATTAGTTGTGGAGGGCGCAGATCGTTACACTGTTTATTTGATCAGTTTTGTCCAATAAGAGAGAGAGCTCTCGGTACAAAGTAACAAACCTTAAATTCAACCCGTACTCAGCTCAAATGCACTTCATGGATTTGACAGTTACGAAAAACAGTGTCACCGGAGCAATTATGCTGGCTATAACACAATTATATTCATTATGCATGTACTACTTCCAGGATCTGAACTTTAACCAGGCCATACAAGGAGAGAGGGGGGACAGGTCTTGTCGATGGGGTCAGAGTAAATTTGCTGAACAAATGACAGAGAGGCTGTGCACTTGGGTGCTGATGGGACAGCCTCCTGCACAAATAATGCAGCGTAATTAGTACTGCACTTGTGACCCTGGTGCCAAGGTTAGCATGACGCTTGGCCCAGGTTCACAGTGCGATGTGTTAGCCAGGTGGCCCGATTAGACTGGAGGCGAGGTTAGACCCAGCTCCGGCAGTCTTGGGGGAAGGTTGTCCAGGAAGGCTGGGCAAACAGTGGTGTTGTTTGCTCTGCTGATTGGGCCAGGACAAGCAGGGTGAAGATCACCGGATGTCAACACAGGGGGTGGCATTTACAGTCCACTGTCACTCCCTCAATGTCACCTGTGTCACTAACAACACCCGCCGCTCTGCTAGAGACTGGACTGTTTATCCTGAAGCTGCAGGACAATCAGTCCTCTCTGTGGGGCCTAAACCAGTACAATCATTTATGTTATAATGTGTGTTTCATTTCACTGCTGACTCTGGTTGCTCTCTAAGCTCACACTGCCAACACCTCAGTGCCTGCAAAGCTGACACTGTTTATTTCCCTCCACACAGTGTGTTTGCTCTGGCCACCAGGGGGGCTGCAGCTCTAATCTGAGGAGGAAATCGTTGAATGTTCCAGTGCTCATCTGAGAAGGCTTCAAATGTGCGGCCCCCCACTGCTCAGGGCCCTGAAGTGCCGGGTCCCCCGGGACTCACGGTGAAGACAATGCCACGTTTCTTCTTCACACACTCTGATCTGAGTTATTAGCTCGCAGGCTGAGAGCGTGGTCTTATGAAGACGAGCTGTAATGAGAAAAACAGGTGAGCTGTTTAACTGGAGTTTCACAGCTATTAAAGTGCCGACACACTGCGTCACCATGGTGATGAGCGCAGGGTGAGGAGTTTCTGGGGAGTCAGCATTTTTTTTGTTGTGAGTGGCGGATGTTTTTGTGAGTTATTTGATAGGTTTATGTTAGTCCCTTTATTAGATCACTGCCTCTTTTCAACAGTTAGCTCAGGCACAGGTTCTGTTTGTGTTTATACTCTCACATTGAAGCTCTGAGATCCATTGCAACGTGGCTAATAATACATCACTGATATGATAGATGATAATTAATAAATGGTTTTGAGACTGTCCTCACTTGAATGTACTCTGGTGCATTTGTTTAGCTATAACTAATAAATGTTTACCACACACTGTCAGATTTCATGACCAGGACGGGTAGTTAAAACAGTCAGAGAAGCAGCAGCGTTTTATTAACAATCTTTTAACAATCTTCTATATTTGTTTCATTCAGTTTTGACAAGAAAATAGAACAATCTCAGCAGGTACAGGAACAACAATCAATGCTTGTGCTGTGTGTGAAGGTTGTGTTAAACAATTCAAAACAAATCACGTGCCAGACCAGGAAAACCAGTGCTCTTTAGGTTGTGGTTGTGTGAAGTATGCACTGCCTTAGTTTGATAAAAATAAACATATTACACATGATATTTTAAAATGGGAAAGCTTATTCAATGAAACACAGGTAAACACTGTCAGTACTGAGACAATCCTTCTGTACAAGAGAGCACTGTGCTGTTCAAGTCCTGTTCTACATCCATCATGCAGCATATTGAGCATGGCAGCTTTGGAAACAAAAACTTAAATTGTGCATGTTAGAGCATTAAGCCTTCGCGCCAAGTCTCAAGTTGTCATCTCTTGTACATGTAAATCAGGATGGATGATGCTGGCAGCTCAATGCTGAAGATTCACAGAGATTGTGATGAAGATCACACCACCATGTGGACATGGAGTTTACACTGCTGCTGTGGGGGTGGATATTTGTCTCCTCTCAGTGTCTGACCCCAGAGTGCCACATTGATACAGCAACCATATTTAAAACAGTGTCTGTTGGCATAGCAAACAAATGTCTGCCTTTTTAACAAAGATATGTGTGGATAAAACTTGTAGAAAAAAGTATAAACCTTAAACTACAAAGTTATGTGAAATAAAATCTACTATATATTGAACAAATATTTATTTATTTTCACAATTTGTTGAGCTTTTCTGATCTGACAGATTTTTGACCTTTCGACAGGACTGTTTCAGATCTCCTCCCTACAGGCCCCTACATTGTTCCAACAGGATGCAATGCACTAATTATATTTACAATTGCAATGCCCAGACTCCAGAGTTACACTAACATGATAAACACACCTGCAGACCGATGGCAGAACAGCCCCACAGTGTTTGTGAGTATAAGTCTGCCGGATGTTAAATCAATAAACTAGCTCAACGCGAAAAAAAGGCCTGATGCAGTCCGCAGACTGGAAGAATCTTACTCATCCTGGCCCCCAAAATGTTCCTCTTGGCTGAATCATATCTCATGTGAATGGTATTCAGAGCTGCTTTTGATGGTTCTAGATCTCATGCTGATGGTTAGAAAATATTACATGGTGTCAAATGACAATCAAACGTTACCTACTTTGTTCCCTGAATACATGAATAAATACATAAATAGAGGAATATATAATTTGATTTTTAAAAAAGTTAATTGTAATTTAAAGTAATGGCACATCAAATAATGTACAAAGACGTACAAAGAGGCTGAAATGAATCATTAAAATCTAGTTTTTCAGTGGGCAGAGAGAATGAATTGTTGTGATCAGTAATCTCAGTATGCTGACATGTAATGTGTCTTTTATTTTGCAATTCTTAATGTATTATAATGAACACTGCCAAACATGATTATTACATATAGATAACTATTTGTTTTTGTTCTTATTACTTTCATTTATCAATTTTTTTGTAATACTTTAGATGCAATTTCTTAACTGAATAAATATCACTTTTTTAAATAATGTGTTATAATAGTAACACACAAGTAATAGTATTTTTTTGATTTGGATCATGTTGCTGGTCCACTTAAACCTTGTTGCTTTAATGCTGAACTGTTTTTTGTTTTTAAGTTTCAAGTTAGTCAAAATTCAGCTCAGAGAGCTTTAGAACATGGCACATCAGACACTCCTACATTGACAGATCCCTAAATAGAGTTAACTAATCAATACCACTAGGGGGACCCAGGGGTCACTGTGATACAAAGGTCACTGGCAATTTGCTGATTGCTACCACTGACAGGCAGGGGCCCTACACATCCAGATCCAGCACTAATACGATACTTTATATGTTTCTTTTATTAAATCATGTTCTTCAGCATAGCCACATAAACCTGTTTCTTGCATAATCTTTGGTCTCTTGTCTGCATTTACATCAAACAGGTGTGCAGCATATAAAAGGAGTAAAAAACACCTGTAAGAGCAGTGAAGTGCTTCAACACACACTCGCACATACACACAGAGCGACAAAATAGAAGTAATTGATGGAAATGTTTCCAAATGGGACAGGTTTCTTCCCCAACAACTCGTCCAATTTAATTTAACAGCACTTTTGCTGGCAACTAATTGTGAGTAACTTAATAAAAACAGTTTGAATCTCATTTATTTGGTGTGCAGAATAACTAGGGACCCATTTTTAATTTACTGTGACCAAAACTCCCAAACCAGAAATTTGTCAGCTTTACATCATCCATAAGCTATGTCTTGTAGATCTCATAAGTGGGTTGCTTCTTAATTGTTTCCTCAGGGCTCCATTAGTGGCACTAAAATTACACCTGTAAAAGAAGAATGGGCATGTTGTTGACTCACTTTGCCTGTTTTACACATCTGACTAGTACACTTGAAGCAGCATCTGGGGACTGCTGAGATAAAATATATATATATGTTTTATAAGACTGAAGAAGCTATAGATTGAAACAGCTGTTTGAATGATTCAGTGAGTTTGATGATGCCTTGAGTTTTCCTGCAGTGTCACCATGAGGTTGATCAGTGAATGAAATATCAGCTGTTCCTGCATGTATTCATTGCCATTTACTCTATTACAGACATCCATGCCCCCTTTTTTGTAAATTGTCTTCTGACAACATACCTGCAAAAACAACGGCATTCCCATCAGTCTTATTTAACTTTGTGTTTATTGCTAATTAGCTAATGTTAGCATGCTAACATGCTAAGCTACGATAGTTAACATGGTGAATATTATGCCTGCATGTTGGCTCCATCATGACAAATACATTTTACTCCATCCATTGACACATTTCTACTTTGCCATAGTGGTGTTAAATTCAGCCAAGTTGTTACTAAAGGATTTTATAATGAAGGCGTCGTGTGTCCCCAAATGATGACATGATGAAATACAAGATAATTAGAACCAGGCTGTCTGAAGTGTATTTTTTTATTCCCCTCTCAACTTGGACATGAAAATTCTTTGTCCTGTTTAACAGCGACTTTGAGGGTTGGCTCGATCTCACCAGCAGTCCATCCATCACACAGTTAGGCACAGCGGTAGTTTAAGGCTGGGAACAGAGCTCACTGCGAGCACTGACACCTGTAGTGCTCCTCACTGATCCAGGTCATGTGGTGAGCACAGCTCCGCACCTGGAGCCTCCGTCCTAAAGTGTTGACTAAATTTATGGGGTGTGTGTTTTAAGAAATCGGGTTAAACTCAGTTCTTTGTTATGAACAGAAAAACGTATCCAAATTTAAGTGTGATTGTGTGAGTTTGAGCCATCTGTAAAGCCAACAGATGACACAAGGCAAGACAAAGATTATGTGTATGTGATTCAGTGACCTCTGTTACAGACTGAAGGCCAAAAAACAAACAAACTGAGAGTAAATCAAGAAGTTGATTAAACCTGGAGAAATATCATTGTTACAAATAACATTAAAGTACCTTGGAGTGGTGCTGTGTGAGCTTTTCTGTGGTGAGCCATTAAAGGACAATGACAATTTCACATGGCATGAGTAGAGAAAATTACTATAAATACAGCAGTCAAGTTACAGGACAATTAATAATCACAGTTTGTACAAATACATGTCTGAGAAAGTAGCACAGGGATTTCATCATAAATAGCAATATCAAAGAATAAATAAATAAATAAATAAATAAATTAGGGAACAGATGATGGAGGTTTCACATGAAACAAACTTACTGCCATCTTTGGAAGCAGCACCTGACACGCTAAAACTCATTTCACCGATCTGCTTCTCACGCCCATTGTCTCATTTACATGATCAAGGCCTTTTTTAACACATCAACTTGCAGACTAATGAGCGGGAGTCCCGAAAACACTTCAGCACTACATGCAGAAGTATGAACCCTTAGGAAGTCCATTCAGACCTCATGCCAGTGTGCCCCTCTCTCTCCGTGACAAGTGCCATCCATTTGGACAAACAATGCCAGCCCTCTTTCCCTCCCCAGCCCTGAGAAACAATGGCTCTCAATTACCAGTCAGTGATAAATTAGAATATTAAAAGCCACGGAGGGTGAAGGAGTGGATGTGGTTGAGAAAGCCTGAGGTGTGCGACCCGGTGAGAAGTCTGCAGATGTCGATCGGTCGGCTCTGCCACGCGGGTCTGCCTTTGACATGTAGAGAGAGAGAGAGAAGGAGAGCAGGGAGGAACAAACCCGAACCTCCTCCTCGCTGAAATCCCCACATTCGTGGTGCCCCCTGGTCCTCAGTTAATCCCACTTTATCCAAGAGAGGCGGGCTGTCAGATCTGTGGAGGGGGAGCAAGGGGGCATTGGAAGACAAAAGCAGGACAAACACATAAGTTTTGATACATTTTAATGACTGTTAAACAAGTCCTAGGTCTGGGGCCAAAGAATGGGGGCACACTTAGAAATGAAAAGCCCCAAAAAGGGGCCTCAGAGCAGATTCCCACAGAATTAGTAAAGTGAATGGAAGCAGAGAGAATAAAAGTGTTTTTGTAAAATGAAGCTCATTTAAGAGCAAGTGCCCAAGGGAAACACACCTGGGGATAAAAGTGTGCAGCAAACACACAGCAAGCTGTTGAAAACAGCCTTTGTTTTATGTCAGCATGCTGAGATTACTGATCACAACAAGTCATTCTCTCTGCCCACTGAAAAACTATTAGATTTTAATGATCCATTTCAGCCTCTTTGTACGTCTTTGTAAATGTAGGTTTGTGCTGTGTGTGATTCTATATCATAACGTTAATGAGGCATATTTGGCTAATCAGCATAAACTTGATTGAAGTTTTACAGGTGAGGTATTTTATGTTAAGTAACATTTGTGACCAGCCAATGTGTCCTCCAGGACTTCTTTCAAAATGAATGTTTTAGATTAATTATGTGGTAGCCTAATAAATAACTACATTCTCTTATAAATGAATCCCCACAGTCTGTCTGATCTCCTTTTAAACAACGTAGGAATATTTTGCAAAACCCTGTACTCCTGAAGCTGAAGCTATGTTGAAATAAAGTGCTGATTATACACAATATTATACTTAATGCAGGTTTAACATGACTCCATGTCATCTTTAACTTCACACACAGTCAGTCTCACCGCTCGTGTTCCAGATGGCGTTGGTTTGGTTCTTGTAGCCGTTCTTCATGCACTCGTCCACGTAGGATTTGGGGTCGCAGCCTGACATGAGGATCTCTCTCAGCAAGGCGATGTAGGCTATGGCCAGTCTCAGGGTGTCTATCTTGGACAGCCTCTTCTCGTAGGGAAACGTTGGCACGTGGCAGCGCAGTTCCTCGAAGGCTGAGTTGATGCTCAGCATCCTCTTCCTCTCCCGGATGTTGGCCGCATGCCGCTGCACCTTGTAGGGCTGATGGGTCACCAGCCGCCGCGCCCTGCGCTTGGTCACCTCCAGGGGCTCGTCCACGGAGGAGCTCTCCCCCTCTGCGCACAGGCCCGCCCCCGGAGACTGCACGTCCAGGTCCGTGAAGGTCAGCTGAGAGTCCGGGAACATGGACTGGCTGCCGAAAGAGGACCAGGGCGACAGCTGGCCGGCGGCCGCGCTGTAGTCCAGCAGGAAGGAGTCCAGCTGGCTCTGAAACTGGAAGTTCTGGTCCATCTGTCCCCAAAACGCAAAATCCGTGGCACCATCCTGGTCGAAGTCAAAAAGCATGTCCTCCATCCTTTCCGCAGCTGAGTGAAAAGATACTTCTTCTCTGGCAGGAGGATGAAACAGAGCAGGAGTGATGGGCACAGTCTGAGAGGGCGCACAGCTCACTGCTAATCTGTGCTGTGTGACAGTCAGCAGGCACATCTCCTGGATTAAATACTTCCCGGGCCTCCGTGTTTCCCGGCGGGTTGCTCGGGCCAATTCTAAAGGCTGAAAGGGAGCTCTTAAGAACACTTTGGCCCTCCTCGTGAATCGCTCATGGCTTTAAAAACGAATTACAAAGGAATCAGTTGATCTCCAAACGACAAAAAAGCGGGCGAAACACGTGTCCAATTATAAACTCCTCCCAAGTAATCCCGCTAATATTGACAAAAACACTCAGCATGGCGCAGTCACTGGAGAGCTTGTGCGGCGCATTGTGGCGCAGCAGGCCGCGCAAACCCGGTGGCCTCTGAATGGGATTGTTTTATGTCTTAAAGCTCAGCTGACGACAAACACTAGTGTCAGAAACACACGAAGGCTCTTTGTTCGAGCAAAATCTAACTAGATCTTGATGGGAAAGCGGCATTTTCTTGTGTGGCGCGTTTGCGTTTATGGTCCAGACGATTTTTACGCACTCAAGTCAGAGAGCAAACAGACCTACAGGACATAAAATGCTCCGGCGGGATCGCCACAGATCGTCCCCACATAACTCGGGTCTAGTGGCCACATTAATACTCCTCTTAATTTGCAAATGATACGACTGACTTAATGGCAAACCGTGGAGAGGACGCGCGCTGTAATTACGCCCGAGTTCTTCAAATGAGCTCCGTCTTTCTCTGCGAGGTTGGATGGAGGGCAGCGCGGGGATGAGATTTAATTCAACAAGGCTGTATGTTTGCGAACACGTGGTTTTGATTTGACAAAGTCCTCCAGGATGTTAATTTAAAGGGGATCTGTTTGTCGCAGTAAACACAGGCGGCACGAAGCAGATCAGGGAGCAGCTGACTGAACCACAATGATCCAGACGACCAACACCGGGACAGGTGACGACTGAGACCAGCAGACATTTAAGCCTCACAGACGACACAGACAGACGTATTTGAATGAATTAAAAGTTCCTCAGACGCTTGCTCTCATGCGCCCCCACCAGAAATGTGCAGAATGTGGATTATTTAATACATTTTCGATCATTAATTTCCAGAATCTCAATAAAAAAGCTCCTTGATGCTCATTTTCTTGCATTTTTGTCTTTGTTTAATAAGGCGTTTAAACAATTTATTCCCCCTAAATAGTCTCAGATGTGATTTCTGTTGGGAAAAATGATCCAGCTTGAATGAGTGATGAATCAAAAAATGGGTTTCTTGCAGATGACGCACAGGCAGGTTGCTGATTTTCTACGAACAATATGAAGGCAGTCCTGTCGGCATTCTTCCTCGGTGAGTTTGATTTCCCTGCAGGGACCTCAGTTTTATTTGTTGCAGAAAAAACACTTCAAAGTTTCAGCTATTTTCCAAAGGATTGGGTTACAAGAGTTAATGAAGCCACAGCTCCAGTGTTGCTCTAACCTCCTTTCCATCCCGCAGCTCAATTAAAGACTGATTCGAAGGGTGCATTTAGAAAGACAACATCCTGATTAATGGCGCATTGTTGTCGAGGCCAGCACCATGATTTAACTCTGCCAAGAGCAAATACAAGAGTGTAAACCAGGCAGGAAGGAGAAAATGTCTGTGTGGCGTTTAAAAACGAGTGATTTAGGATTAATTCACTTTCTTCACTCTTGTAATCCCAGATGTAATCTAAGGACTGTT
>JBAJHX010000043.1:19236491-19269209 GCA_037176925.1 Amniataba percoides | reverse complement strand
TAGTGGAGGTGACACAGTCTGCTCATCTACACAGGTTAGATCATCACACAGGCCTGGAGCTGCTTACACTGTGTTTTAAACGAGAGCAGGTATAAAGTGGCCTCAGATGAAAGAGTGATATTATTATTATTATTATTATTATTATTATTATTATTATTATTATTATTATTATTATAGGATAAAACCATACAATTATCATTAGAATAATATTTTCCTCGGATTGGAAGTTGACACATTTAAAATATAAAGGCCGATCTTATAATAAACTAATTATAAACCGATTATTTCGTTACAACCCAGAAAAATAAAAAGAACTGAGGAACAATCGAAATTATGTCATTTCATAAACACAGATTTGAAGACTCAGGAGCCACTTTGCTGACACTTTTCTCCCTGAAGAGGAGCGCGGCCTGTCAGCTCCTGCTGCCGGCCTGCCAGCAGCATCCCTCCCACAGCTGCCCGGTCCGGCCTGAACAGACGCGCCTGTCACATTCAGATCCGCCTGCTTTGTCTCTACAGCGACCCAAGAGGACTGAAGGGCTTTAAGAGAAGAAGAGGGGGGCTTTCAGAGCATTTCAGGCAAATAAGAAAAAATGGGAGCTGTGTTTTTTAGTCGTGAGATGTGTTTTCCCCCGCCCGTGTTAGATTCTGGACTCCGCGTGTGTGCAGCCTGAACTCTGGGTCCAGATGTGCTCCTCTGTCCGGCTTGCGCGCAAAGAGTCAAGTGCGCCTGTTGGACGCAGCGCGCAGAGGCCACATGCTCGCAATTACCAGTGCGGTTTTGAAGCTGCTCCCCACCTGGGAGTTACAGTGTGGAAAACAAGGAAGTTAATGAAACTGCGAATCAAACGCACATCAGAATCGATCCACACCTGCTCTTTCATGTCCGTTACAATATTATGATTTTTAATCAGTGACATATTTCTGGGGGGTGCTGTTAGCGCGCACAGCTCTTGTGTAATTTCCTACAAATTTCTGGGCGCGTTTTAAACTCTGATGGAGTTTTCAGAATCGGTGCCAAAGTGCTCAGTAATAATCTCGCTGCTGTGTCCAAACCTCTCTCTCTAGTTGTTTCTTTCTCTGTATCTCACTCTTCCTCTGTAACACTTTTACAATATGAAATATATCATGTATAATGTTCTGTTTCTGCTTCCTCTTCTCTCTCTCTCTCTCACACACAGTGCAGGCCATGCGCAGCAGACAGGAGATAGTCCACCAGCCATCTATGCAGCAGCAAAATAGAAAGATTAACATTTCAGGGTTCTGTTCAGTGACGCACATCTTGTTTGTTTGGGTAGGAGGCAGATAAACATCTTGGTTCTGAAAGCCTCTGGGATCTGCCTTGGCTGCTACGAAAGAATGGCATAGCAGCCAAGTGTAATCTTCAGCCTGGGCCACAAACAGCCCTTTGATCCGCACTGGGACTGAGCCATTAGAGTTTCACGGCACACTGAAGTGATAGCTCAGAGCAGAAGTTACCCTTGACCACAGATTTGGATTCAGATAGCCTCAGGCCTTTTACCTTTAAAGGTAAGCCACAATCAGCATTAATGCAATGAACAGTATGTGACCAGCTTCAAAGGGCATGCCAGTCAACTGCATGAAAATAATGCAGGAAATGCCTTGACTGATTGCATGCAAACCCTTCTTGCATGTGAAGTATTTGTGGATTTGGGGTAACTTTCATTTCCTATAAACTGATGTTGTGTCTTTAGGGCAGTGACTCATGCGTGATGTGTGATCCTGTAATGTAGTCATTTGTGTGATGCGTGCCACAAAGACAAACTCAGGTACTTCAGCAAAACCTGCCAAAGAAGTGATTCTGATTCTTCAAGTTAAGTAGCAGCTTGCTGGCTCAGAGCCCATTCCTGTCTGCATTTCAGACCGGGGTCTGGTCTGGAAAAAGCATCATGGTCATAAAATGGGCCTTAAGCAAACACCCCTCCGGGGGCACCCCCCCCCTCTCTCTGGACCAGCGAAAGCTTGAAGTTGGATCTGAGCCCCCAGCTTGAT
Source organism: Amniataba percoides (assembly GCA_037176925.1). NCBI lineage: Eukaryota > Metazoa > Chordata > Actinopteri > Centrarchiformes > Terapontidae > Amniataba > Amniataba percoides. Next base: position 19,267,196 of record JBAJHX010000043.1, on the reverse strand, counting down.
AAAACACATCAGTTTTGCAATATGGATGAGTGTACACTGCTTGACAACAGGTGGTATTTAGATAATATGTCTTTATATGTGTGCACGTGTGTACAACACATCATAAGTGTCCCCTTTACGCCATTATTATTTTCATTAATCCCACTACGTGTATCCACTATGGGAGAAACAGTGTGTGTCTCTTTGCACTGTGTGACAGCCTCAGTGCCTGTGGGAGGGGGCAGATGTGTGTCATCACCTGCAGACTCTCTAACACACCTCACTGCACAAGGTGGACCTTTCTGTCAAAAAGAATGCTCATTGTACTCAGCAGAAATTATAAATGATTTTTTAAACATATTTCCGGAGCCCAATGAAACTCAATCAAACTATAAAAAGGCTTTTTCAAGTTTCAGGTCCATTGAGCTGGAGACATGGGTTTCCAACTCAGTGGGTACACACCATCAAGAACAATGCTATCACGTACCAACACATACTTAAGAATTAAGTTAAGATTCAAGTTAACACACATTTTTGAAATGAGTGACACAGCATTTTACAATCAAATTGAATGTGAGGTGGTAATAACCAAAATTAGAGTGATGATGTGGTGGATTTGGGCCGGTTGTGCCAAAACCACTCTGGTTATAATGCTGTAATTGCACTCTACCAATTTTGTTTTGTATTTCTATAAAGTTGGGGGGCTCGTAAAAACAGATGTCTTTCAAGAAAAAAAAGAAAGGCCAAAATTGAAGATTCAAACAAATTGATATAATTTGAATATAATATGTATAAACTGACTTTTAACCCCCTAACATGTGTCATTCCCTTAATCCTACATTTTACATAATAATGTGATGAAGTATTTCATTAGATTCTCCCTTCCTCATTAATGCCCCATCTTTCAAACTACACACCTACAATTTTTAACACAGATTTCCTGTTAGTTTTTCTCAAGCCAAAACTAAAATAATACTGATGATATAATCACCTTAAAAACCTCTTAAAAATCCACAGAAAACATCACACAACTGTTTTCACAGTCTGAATCATTGCAATGGACTTGAACTTCTTGTGTACAGTAGATGGAGTGGCCCTTTAAATATCTGAACGTAGAAAGAAACCTAAAAACAAAATAAACAGTGCTGTAAATCAGGTGACAAACTCAACACTTAAACATTATATGCTGCGGGGATTTGAAGCCTGCATGTATCATTTATGGGGGACACTCTTGAGGAAACCAGATGTGATTATACTCCTTCTGCAACTCCACGTCCTTGGAACAAAACACTATCACGTCTATGGAGACACACAATTACACACACACACACACAGTGGCCTGATACACAGGAGATGGTCTTAACAGGCACGAGGGCGTCTTAGGTCACTGCAGAGAGATGCCAGTGGACACGCTGCCCCTGATGACCAGCTGCTAGCTTTGTTGTCTTCATCTCTCTTTGTCCTGACCCTGGTGTTCAGGTCAGCGAGGTGTCGCACATTTTCCCATCTTGATTGAGGTCAAATGAAAGAAGCTTTTATCTCGTCAGTCTTTTCTTGTCAGGGGTTTAAGTGGACTCTGCTCTGGGTCTGATTTAGGACTGAATACAAATGCTGTCTCTCTGGACATTCACACTTCGGACACTCCCCTGTTTTCACAGGTCGAGTGGTGGATAGGATATAGTTTCCAGAGCAAGGTGATAAAAGAAGATAGCTACAGCTGAGCTGGGGATAGAGCACACTGGAGACAGAAAGTGAATATGTTGTTGAACGCTCAGAGACGAGAGAGACAAAACAAAGAATGCAAACAGGGAGCATCTCTAATGTCACCCTATCGTTAACTGGGGGATTATCTGATAATACAATTATCTCTTTTCTTCTGTTCAAATGAATGCTTCCCCTCTGCTGACAGATGCTCTGTGTCTGTGATGGGACTGATCCCTTCATTAATGAAAGGAGAAAGTGAGAAGTGCCTTTCAATCCTGTTAGCATTTATCCTACGTGTCAGAATGTGAATAGATATAATAGAATATCAAAGGTAATCCTTTAACTGTCAGGTCAGTTCATAAATTCATTCAGTTCATTGTAAAATAGTGACACCAGTTTGAGGTTATTCTTTGCAAAAATATAGCTCTCATTCTACATGGGTGAGGTAGAAAAACACACTTAGCTCAACACAAGTTTGTTTTCATTGAACCAAGCTTTCACTCCACCAGAACCAGAACTCCCACTTGTGTAATTTCCCATCAAAAGTCATACCATGGCAAAGTTAAAGCATCAAAAAATCTGTTGTTGACTAAATATTTGATGAACATGAGCAAGAATTCATTGCTTTTAAATTAGATCCAGTTTTGCACATTTTTGCCTCCACCACATTGTGACACAGCTTGATTTTTATGAAAAAGCAAATGACTTGGCGACAACAAGTCACTCTTTGAATGAAAATGAGACAACTCCCTCACACTGTCTTGATTACTGCTGAATTATTAGTGTGAGGCTGGAGATTTAAGATTATTCAAATAGTTTTGACAAATCAGTCAAACACAGTATTCAGGTTTACTCAGGGACTTTTTTATTACTCTGAAGATAAAGATATACTGACCATACATGAACAGCCATTATTATTTAGAAGTACTCTTGAAAATATTTTTTACATTTACATTACAATGAATTTACTGGGGTATGACAAAACACTCTAACTATCAAGACTGTGTATCTACCCACAAAACATATGCATGAATATACAGAAGCAGAAAACATTATTTTATTTATACTATTTCCACTATGACAAATAATCTAGCAATACAGCATTAAAATATATGTAGTCCAGGAAAGACATACAATGTGCCAAAGAGGCAGAGGGTCGCAGATTATGCGTGACTCAACTGGCATATGACAAAAACATCTCAACCAGGAGGAAATTCCTGCTGTTGCCAAGGACATATAGAGAGGAAAGAGAGTGGGTGCTTAAAGGAGGGAGGTCAGGCTGTTAAACATATAGAGAGCTTTTTCAAACAGGTTCCATCTGAAAGAATAATGACGGCTCCTCTCTTTTTCCCCACGTTGCTGGCACGAGCGAGCCAAACCTGCATACTGGAGAGGAGTCCACACTGCACAGAGACGCTCCGGAGATTAAAACTAGTCAATCAGTGGTCGGGGTTTGTAACATTAGACGTCCACGGCAGCTTGATCGCAGTGGTCGGGCGTACAGGCAAAAGTAGACACTGACTAGGGAACGATCAGGATGATGATTGACTGAGTTTTTGAATCATTCACCAAATGCTTGGGAGACACAAGGGGGCCGGTGATAGAGTTTCATATGGCAATACAAGACAAGACATAGAGCTTGTGATTGATTGTCGTTTGACTTACATCAAAATCTTGCTGTCAGCTCATGATCGTACACACACTCGCAAATGTGTTCATGGTGAGTGTTTTTCTATAACCAGATCTAAAGCAAGAGAATGGAAACACAAAGTCACTTATCCAGTATTTGCAAAGCAGAACTGTAAAGTGTTCATAGATTCAAAGTGCTCTCTTCTGAAATTCTAAGCAGACATTTTCTGTGGAAATCATTATCAGCTACTCATTAGTCAGTGTTGCTCATACTGCCGATCCCATATGAAAGTATTGAAATCTCAACATGCACACACATACACATGCAAGAAGCTGGAGCAGAAGAATATTTTAGAAGATTCTCAATTTCTCAGGTTGGTGATTTTACTTGCCGGGATGAAATGATGATTTTCATGCTCGCTCTCTGCACACAAGCCTTCAAGTTTAAATCTGAAATCTTTACTGAGCATCTGCTGCAGGCGTTTTCTAAGTAGTGTTTATGGTTTCTTTTATCTTGCTCAGACAGCAGAGAAGTGAAATTTGCCTCACAATAACACGCAAATATTTCAAAGCCCATTAGGGATGCTTTTGTGTGATTGACAGCTTATCAAACATTGAACTCGACTCATCTGTTTACTGCTCAAAGGTACAAACGATTCCCAATCGTACGCCTGTTTGACGTCGGCTTGATCTGCCCCCTCATTCATTCCGACCTCGAGCCTGCGAGGCACGCAAGCATTTTTAATCAACGGCAGTGAATTAATCCAACCTTAGAACAGAGCAAAGTCACACATTGCGGCTCACACCAAAAGCCTCAGCATCTGAGAACAATTAAACGTCTGGTTTCCATGAGGTCTGATTTGCCAGTTGACAGTTGCAGTGGGGGGGGGGGTGCGCTCACCCCCTGAGTGCCCCAGAGCCTGCACCAAATAATACCACCAGACAACACGCATTAGCAATGAGGCCTGAGCGATTTTAAATCACAAAGTCAAAGAAAACAGTGTTGAAAATAAGAGCAGCAACATTGCAAATGTTCCGATCCATTTGCAGACGTGAGAGGCGCATTGTTTGCTGGTGCGCCAAGCTCGCTTCCCCTGTGGCGCCACCTCAAAGACCTCATGTTTATCCAAAGTGGCACTGAAAAATAAGGCTTTGACATTGGGTATGAGTTTGGATACTTGCACTACCTGGTCTTGAAACTGAGTGTGTTTCCTTTTCTTATTAGCTTACTGTTAATTAGATCTTTAGGTGCAATTAAACACTAGCTGTTTGTTTGCATTTCTACTCCTTATGCTAAACTATCCACTTGTTTGTTGTACTTCAGTGCAGTATAAGCATCAAAATTTCCAAAAATGCTGAGCTGTTTCTTTAACTGGACACAAAGTGTGTATTTGTTGTTATTGTTCCTTTAGTGTGGTTTGGAAAGTTCTTGTTTCAGATCTCTGACCAGCTTAGCCAAAATTACTTGAAAGTGAAATCACACCACTCCCAACACCAACCATCAAGGGTCTGCTGTGCAGGGCACTTAACCCCCAATTTCCCAAGTGGAGATGCTCAGCAGTCAGCAGTAGTACATCTGTGCAGCTCCCAGGTGTGAAAATCTTTAACTGCACAAATGCGTAGCAGGGCATTACTGAAAAAGAGCACATGTGCACAGCAAATCTTTCCCAGATAAATAAAGTACAGATAAATTAAATAAATGTCGTCCTTGTCGAGATTTAACTCGATTATGGTACAGACCTAAGCTTCTACTGACCTCCACAGAGGTCGTCTAGCTTACCTCCAAAGACAGCCTCCAGTCTGGGCAGAACAAACGACAGCCTCCCACAGAGGCTGTAAACCCATATTTGACTTGTGACCTTTTGGTGCTCGTGGCATGATCCTCTGATTTTACACAGTGAGAAAGGAGAGTGGAACCAGCACATCAGGAGCTGATGATGGTTGTTTTGTGCCTCATTAAATTTGTTTCTAAAATGTTTTTACAAAGCAGATTCCCTCTTTGTGCATCACTGTTAGCACACCATTACTCCAATGTCAAATGGGGATAAATGGCACTGAGCAGGAATTACTGTCACACCTAAACCAACAACAGTTCATCTACGTAAGCACACAATCTCCAGTGATTGTGTGCTTGACTTCATCTGGGATTAATATGCTTTTTCCATTTAAAACAACCTCCAACACACACCCCGTCTCCTACATGGACATTTGGATCAGATTGAATGGCTCATGTTGTAGGTGTTGTCGTCTTCTGCTTGTATTAACTGCTGCCAAAAACTAAAACCCCTTATCCTTGAGTAGGCCTAATCTTGGAACCTTTCATACAGACAATAGCAAAGCTGAAAAAAACAGGTCGAGTGGAAGAAAAAAGGAATAAAGAGTGGAAAACAAAAAGGTTATAAGAAACAGATTGCTAAACATAAACACCAATCAGTTGACAGGAGCAGAAACAGGAAATTAGATTCCCAGGAGCTGGAAAATGCATCCACAAGAGAAAAATGAGTATCAATGATTCATTGTATTTTGCCTGCCACAGTTGGATGAGGAAAAGGCGGTTGGGAAGAATGACAAAAAAATAAGTAGAAAAGGAAAGAAAGATAGAGAGAGAGACGAGGAAGACACAGAAAGGAAAGAATCAAACAGAGATGGAACACAGAGTGGATCAAGAGAGACATCCATGATCCAAAGCTTCTTTTCTGCTCTGCCAGATACCACAGCAGCTTCTGTCTTGGCTTCAGAGTCACTCCAGCACCATCTTTCCCCTTCATCCCCTAAACTACCACCATCTCCTAATCTGTCATCTAATCCTTCCTAATGGACACTGAGAAGAGGCCACCTCAGTTTTTCCCAAAGACCAGGACTCTCCATAGCAGCGAGAGAAGACAAAAGTGCATCGACATTACAGACATCTCACACCCTCTTAAACGGGAAGGTGGACATATTTAATTTTCTAAGTGGAAGCACTCGGGAAACAACTGAAAAGTGAACCTGTTCATATTTAACACAATGCTTTAACACTGACAATGTTACACTGTTAATGCTATTATAACAATAATACTCACTGACTACCACTAAGCCCCTTGTCTCCTCTGAGTTTCTGTCCAATGGGAGAATTGAGATTCTGAGCATCTTGTGAAATGAGCAAAACATTTTGGAGTACAGCAAAGTTATTGTGATCAGTAGTGTCAGTGGATTTCCTGCTGAGTCACCTGAAACGATGGAGCCATCTAGCCCTTTTGATGAGTCATTGCATTCTTGAAACAAAAGTCATGAAATGTCACACAGTGAATTAGAGCGGATACCCAAACCACCCAATCATTGGATTAACATCAAAAAGAACATAAGTCAGATACAGCAAGAATGGTCAAAAACAAACTTCTTAAATGTTGTCTGTGGCTCATAAGGGGAACCACAACAATGAAAAAATGTATTCTCAGTCACTTCAGATTATTTGAAGTGACATATTTCTGGTAAGGGTTTCCCAGTCCCAAAAGCTAACCACTGAAAACACAAAGTTTAATAATACAACATGAAACTCTTGTTTGACAATAAAACCACTGTGTCTCCCACTCGAAATGGAGCACAAGTAACAAACTTGACAAGAGTTCCTGCAGGGACCCAGTGAAGATGGATTGGATGCTCCTACTGTTTTAGAGAAGTCAGACTAGTACATTTAAGATAATATACAACCTCGTCTTGTTCTATGGAGGGAACAAAGGAGCAGGAGCCGCAGGGTGGCGGAGGACTGAAGCCCAGGTTGTGACCTGCTTTTTCTTGAAGGTTTGACCTCGCAGCTGCCCCCTCACGGGCAGGAGGAAGCTCGGCCTTACAACCTGGAGACTAGCACGAGGGGGACGAGGCCAAACTGGCAAGAGTCGCAGTGTTTTGGGGGCAATGAAAAATAATTTCCTCCTCGAGATGGGCCCCAGGGGATCAAGCTTGGCCCAGAGCAGAGGAGTGTGAGCCATGAAGGAGGAATTCCAAGGCGGGGTGACTGAGAACCTCAGAGGGAAATGTCAAAGACAGACAGCGGCGTCAGGCTGCCGTACCCCGGACCTGTTTACTCAATACCTGATTAAACTGCTCTATGAAGAAATTCACCATCCAGAGCGGAGCATGAGTCAAACAGCAGGCATTAAGTCACTAATGTGCAGTGCAGAAATGTCAAGGGGGATAATTATATTTGAAAACCACCTTTTGGAATATATTATGTAATAGACATATTTTCTTAATTTCACAGTGTTTTTCATGGAACGTAACATTCTTTCTTACATTTATTTATGAGTAAGATTATACTGTTTAAAAGCTCATAATGTATGAAAGAGTTATTTGAGAGCTTCATTGTTTATGGAGTTGATGTAAAATATAAATTTGGCTGATCATTCAGAGATTTCATATTAGCCTCTTTTTGCTCAGTTGACTTTAATGTCAACAGTTAACTTTTTATTGTCCCATGTCAGACACTTTGTAGGGAATCTTAATACAGTTAGAAAAGGAAAAGCTTTTACTCTTCGAAGGAGCTCTCAAACAATCCAAGGATTTTTGCTGGAAGAACTAATCCATTACTTTAATTTACCAAATAAATAGCACACAAGGAAGAAGGTTAAACACACACAAGGTTATGCCGTACACTACATAAATATAATTGCACAGCATTAGTCAGCAAAGCAGCTGATGAATGACACAGTGAATTTAAGAAGACTGAAGCAAATGATGCCGGTCAACTAATCAGATCAGAGGTTACTCTATGCTCCATCTCATTCAGTGCTTTTTTTTCTTTTTACCATAGGTTTCAAAGGGATTTATAAATAAAAAAAAGTCAAAATTTAAATTAAAAAAAGGAAAATTTTAAAACTTTCTTCTTCTTTAACACGACCAGGGCATAAATTAGACTGAGTGACTTTGGCAGATTCCACAGTGACGTGCTGTTCCGGTATTCTCCTCTTGTTAAATCAGCCAGACATTTGAAGCTCGGAAAAAAAGACCAGGATGGAAAATCTTCCGCCTTCTGAACGTCTATTCCCTTTGTTTTATGAAGAGACGATGATTGGTATTTTTACAGGGCATGTGATGGTGTTGTTTAAGGTCAGTGATTTCAGCTGTGGGCCTTATTACAAAACTGAGGAAAGATGACAAAGAAAGACGATACACAGCACAAATTAAGCTACGAGGTGTGTTCACAGCTGTTTTCACACAGGAGCGTATACATTACCTACACTGGAATTTGCCTCATCCACTCAACTGACTTTTTTTCCCAATGGAGTGACAAGACACTTGAAGACGCAGTCAGGTCATGACCTTTACAGAAGCCAGACCTCTGCTGTACTTGTGCATTAAGTTTTCTACTTTCCCAGGCACTTGCTTTAATGCCTAGACTTCAAAGAGCACTTGAAAAGGTAGAGATATCTACCCCAACCCCACACCCACTGCGCGTTTACGCTGGGCGAAAGTGGAGCAATGTGGTTCATATTATTTGATAAGCATCCCATATTCTCAAAGGCATTTTAATGACCTGCGGCTAGTGCTTTCATGGTCCTGGCACAAACTCTCCAATGACACTTAGGGAGCCGGCACATGGAAGGGTCTTGAGTGAAATGAGCTAGCAAGATCTTTATTACACAGTGACACCCGAAGCGTAGACATCGTTCTGTAGGATGGAGAGGAAGATCAGTTTTCCTTTCTCCCAGACCACTGGTATTCATTATGTATCTTCTTTTTCCATCTGTCCGTTTATTTTTCGCTGTCTGGAGATGTCAGGGCGAGCGTGTGTTCTTCCCCTGCCATGACTGTACGGGTGTGTACTGATGGCCGTCAGGAGGGACACATTGTGTATTGTTTTAGGCCGTGTGGTGTGCCAGCTGTCATGGATGGCCTTGGCCGAGGTTTCGCTCAGGCCACCATGTTTCCCAGTCGTTACAAGCACAGTCTGTGAGGTCTTTGGCAGCTGTGTCAAATCATAGACTGATAAGTTTAGACCAAAAACAGGGGTCTCACCATGGAGGGTTTTTCAGCATACAGATTTGTCTGAGTGCTGACGTAGGCCACCCAAGCACAGCTGTCGGTATGTCAGGAGTGAGTCAGTGTGAGCTTTTACGTCTCACACAAGCATAGTTCAAGTAAGCTTAAAACTTCATATTGATTGCTCACTTTCATTTGTTTTCATAGAGATTGTACATTAACATTGTGATTGTTAACAGATAGTTTCTATGGACAGTCCCACAGTGGAGCCAGATGATCTAAAATAGCATCCAGCAGCTTTCAATCTAACAATCAGCCCAAACTTTTGTCATCGCCGTTTGAGTTACACTAAAGCGTTCGCACAAATACCCAGCGGCACAAATGGGACATGACCAGTAAAATTTGCCGTAAAACACATTTATCAAGACGCTTGCCATCTACGGAGCGTTGCTGAGAAGCTTCACGGTGGCAATGTCAGCCTTGGACGAGATGTCTTGCCACTTTCCAGTCTCCTGTCCCATCCTCTCGTCAGCATACAGCTGCATTGTTTGCCTTCATCAAACTGCACCGCAAAAGCCAAGTCTCACCCTTCAGGGGTTGGAGTTCAGCCTCATTTACCGACATCAGAGTTTGTTTGTGCGGATGAGTTATGGACTTACTCTGCTGGTATGTTCTTTTGTGGTGATTACAAAGGCCCATAGAGTGACTGGGAAGCTTCCACTAAACTGTCACACAGCGACTCCTTTGTCTCAGAAAGACTTTCAGGAGGTGGCGCTTTACATAGCAAACACCCCAATCTCCCAACATCCCCATTCACCCCCCCCAACTGTAAACCTGCCAATCCCTCTGGACCCCCTGGCATCTCAGCAGAGTCAAACAAAAAGGCCTGGATCCAAACATGAGGGTTTTACTGATGGATCTGGAATATGTATTTCTCACTCTTGTTCATAGTGTGTATATTTTTTTGGAATAATACTTCTGAGAATCCACATTTTCCTTTCCTCTAGAGGACTGCAAGGCCGGGGGAGAGCAGGGAGTGGGGGGTTACTAGTCATGTTGTGGTTTTTCAGGCAAAATCCTGATTTTCTTTGATGTGTTTCGAAACAGAGAGCGCAGTCCAAGTGACAGTGCCCGGTCTGAGCAGCTACGCTGGTTTGATTTTGCCCTGTGTCTTTCCAAAATTTCCTTTCTTCTTTTATGTCTGAGAAAATGTGTTGTGGATTCCCAAGCTGTAACATATTGTAAATTGAGTGTAAAATGACAGAACCATGTGAATTATGAGGATCGATGCATCATGATCTAAATATGCAGTTCGTGCAGAGTGCAGATTGGCTCGCTCTCTTCTTTTTTTTTTTTAAAGTAGAAATTTCTGTTCCAGCTTGAGGGAGATGAAACAGGGAGGAGCACAGGGAAAGAATATCAGTGCTGTACCACAACATATGAGTTTTATACTGGTAGACTAGATGATCAGGGTGCTTAGTTCAAACTTATTAAATGCAGAAATGCTCTGGGGATGAGCCCCTGATTTGTATTTAATTTTCTTAAATCTCCATTGCATTGATGATGATATCAGACAGAACAGACGCTTTAGAGCAAGGCCAAAGACTATCTGCGTGGAGCAGAATAAAGAAGTGAAGAAAAAAAAGACCACACAGAAACAGATAGTGTTAGAAAGTTAACAATAGATGGTAAACAAGAAAGTCCTGCCATTGCAAAGACTTATCATGGTTTGCTTGATCCTGCCTCAAAGCCACATGTGTTGAGTTTGACAAATAAGAACACAGTAGGTGCCACAAGAAAGTTACCACAGGAGAGGCCTTGCAAATTCAAATATTTTAGTTTAGTTTACTTGCACTAATTCTAAGATTTTCAACACTCTCTCCCACTTACCTTGTATGATGTCATCCTAGAATACAATGAACATGCTTTTAATTCATACAAATAACTTTATGTGTATATATTATATATTATATAATATGTATATTTTTATAAAATACATGAGAAACTGAGAGAGAGAAACTGAGAAAAATAGTTGAAAGTGTTGTTATGGGGCTTTCACACAGTGTCTGTAGACCATTAAAAATGCAGGAATGGTGATTTGCAGTGGCATACAGAATCTGGGCTCAAGCTTTAAATGTAAATGTAATGCGTGAAGTAACCTACTTCCACTTCCAGCTAACTGGCTTGTTTTGTGATTTCTTAATTTTCAGCTTTCCACTGAACAAAACAAACCTGATGTGTAAAGAATGGATTTACGTCTTAGTAATGGATAAATCTTAAAACACAGCTGTTTGATCATACTTGCAGATAGATGGCGGCTGTGATCGACATACGGAGGAGATACAAAGAATGCTGGAATGAAGGAGCAGGCCATCAATCAAACAGCAGCACGTGTTGACGATGACCCTCTCCATGAGATACAGAGTTCATGACTCTGCCTTTCCACCCCTCCTCTCCCCTTCTCTGTTCTTTTATCCCTTCCTTCCCTTTCTGTGAATCGCTCTGTCTGTCTTGTCTTTGACTTTCTTTGTTTCATGCAAAAGCCGCCATGTCCAGAAGGAATAGATTTGCAGGACCGCTTTGATCCTGTTGTTATGATTCTTCTATTTGCCTCAGCCACATCCTTCTCTCCACTGCAGTCGCCCCACAAGATGCTTTGAATTAGGCCTGGAGGATGGAATAGTGGGAGAAGAGAGGAGAGGAGAGGAGAGGAGAGGAGAGGAGAGGAGAGGAGAGGAGAGGAGAGGAGAGGAGGTGGGGAGCGGAGCGAGAGCTGAGCGATGCTCAGGTCCAGTCCTGAGGAGAAGACCTGGTGGTCCTTAGTGTGACCTCAACTGAGGAGGCAAGGAGAGTAATTTAGGCAAAATCATTCTCTGAGCTTCTCATCCAATATGCATTTAGTTTCTGTCTTTGCCTGTTTGGACGGCCAGAGAAGTGACCTGTTAAAATGGAAATGACCATCTACATCAGTGTAAAAAAGAAAACAGAAATAAATGCTTTATGATATGTAAGTCTACGCAGAATATTTAGCCCCCCACAAGAATTTTTTTAAAATCCTTCTTGTATGTACAAATGCTAAAGTTCTTCTCAGTGGCAGCTACATATTTCACATAGTTGGTCTCTCACTCCTTACACATCGCTTTTAGAGACATTGAATTAAGTGTGTACAAAGAGTATCTGAGAAAAGGACTTGGGACGTAGCTGTAAAATGGAATATTTACAGGACTCTACGTCTCCTCTCAAACTCACCTGCTGCGCGCTGAGCTTTTCATGAGGCTCTGCTTTACAACACTGTGAAGAGCACCGGACTGCTAAACGTCTCGGTTCAGCCAGAATGATTTAGATTGGTTTGAGCTAGTATGCACCCGCCCTGGTCTAAAGGTAAAAAGTTGAGATACAACACAACATCAAACTGGCTCCAATACAAATCCATGTGATGCAGTACAGATCTGCAGGAAAACATGAAAGCGTGGATTACAGTGACAACATCAACAGAGATTAAGTGGTCTGACGTACACAGTGTAAAATATTTTTGATATCAGGAGACTGACTGAGTTTGTTTGCTGTTTATTTTAGCAAAGATGAAGTTGTGTCCAAATGAAAAACTGTCACCTCACATTGAAAGACTCACTGTGTCTCTGTGGGTTACAATACAATGTGAGAGAATCAGCGGTTCTTGGCTCTGAGAAAATCTCTGAGTATGAAGAGCCGGGGTATTTAAATGAAACCATTGTCAGCACTGACCCCAAATATGTTGAGATGAGGTGTTTGTTTGATTCCCTCTCTGGTGAAGCAGACGGGGGTGGGTCCAGACGGGGCAACAAGCCACAGCCAAATGAGGTTTCACAGACATGATGAGTGTTTTGTCATGCTATGCGGTGGAGGCTTTTCTTAAAATTGTCTATAACCGTCTCCCTCTAGCACCGTGCAGAACTGTTGTTTTTGCTGTTTTATTTTTAGAGCTCTTCTGTATAGGATTTGCAAGACAAATTTGTCATTTGAAAAGATTAATGAAATAATATCACTCCTGTTTGTTTGAACTTCAGATATGAGCACATCATTGTGAGATATTCACTGTATCTTTTAATGGATATTACAATTAATATATGCTTTTACTCTCAGTACAGACTCTAATCAGAATTAGAATGACCTACGAAACTCATCCATTTTGTAGTTTATATCCTATATTTCTTTTAACGTTCACAACACAGCAACTCAGCAATAATAATGCTGAATGTTAGGACAAAGACTTTATTGTAATTTATATTTAATTATGTCTGTGTGAAAAATGCCTCATTTGGAACCTCAGTTGTCAAAAATGTATTTGGCAAACATTATTTCACATGTTGGAGTGGTGGTGGCAGGCGTTAGTGGAGAGGAGAGGAAGTGTGTATGGGCTTAGACCTGCACCCACATGTGGGACACATTTGACAGTGTAAACACACACAAGTACACACACTCATGCACAGTCGCTTGGCAGAATTACTGTCCATCAAACACACTGTCAAGAAAAAAAGGGCTCACCGCATTGCATGTGAAACACCCACACACAGACCAAAACACATACAGTGCGCTGAAGCCGCTACAAACAATCTCTGTAGACCCACACATATACTGTACACACACTCCAACTGACCCCTTTAATATTTCTCTATGTACATGCACACGTTTACCCCATCAACATCCTGGCACATGAACACATTATACCCTTTCATCCCAGAAATGTGGCGGCCATTACCATAGGATGTGGATATGAGCTGTGATAAATAAAACTGGATCAGAATGGGAAATGTTTATGCGGTGCGTTTCTAAAAAAGAAACCAGAGCAGGCCTGGTTCCTACCTCCCTCTTCGAACAGAGACCAAATTAAATATACAAAAAACAATCAGCAGCAACTCGCACTATGGAGCACTGATTATTGTACATGCAAACACCCAGAGACCCACACAAACACACATCTGAACACCTGCAGCAGACCATAGAAAGAAATAAATGTGGGATGTACCACTTTAGTTAAATCACTGTACTAAGTTTCAAAATAGCTAATGTTATACAATACAATGAAGTCGATAAAAAATACATTATTATTTGTTGTCTATTTTTCTTGCCCTGTGGATAACTTGGCAAAGGCGTATGGAGCAGTTCCACTCAACACCTGATACACATTAAGTTGATGTGTGTTTGATTTTAAGAACCATTTGCATTTCTTGGAATTTTTGTTGTGCTAATTTTGTGACCAGGCTTTGATTATTGTTTTTGGATGGCATTAATGTTAATCACACTTCCATGTGGTTCCCCAGTGTGCTGCTTGCAAATAGAACCATGTCATTTTGTAGTGACATACTGTAGTCACTGGATTTTTCTGGGGTGATCAAATACATATAGCATCATGTAAATTCAGTATCTGATAGGGGAAGAAGCAAAAAACTCCTCTAAATGCCACAAATACAGAAATACTATACTAAATTTCCCCGCTGTAGGCCAAATAAAGGAATCTTGAATCTTGAATGTAATAAAACAGGTAATTCAGTTTCATTTGATGTGAGCTTTGTTTTGCTTGAGACAAACAAATTTGGCCGCCAGTGCAGCAACTGATTTGGGACGTCCTGTAATCTTGAAATAAGTTCTTGAGTAAATCATACTTAATTATCAGTCATTGCTAGGTAATTGAATGGAATTGGAAGATTAGTTTTACATTTTTCTCTCTTTTCCACCTCGAAAGTGACATAGTGAACACAGTAAAAAAAAAAAGCCATTACCATGAGTTCCATGAACCTCGTGTGTGATATTTGTTGCACGTGCTTTGGAGCATTTGGTGGGACATTGGATGGGTGTGTTTTGCTTTCTGTGAGATTAGTTCGCTTGCCTCAAGAAGAAGTCACCTTTGAATTTTAAAATAGACATTGAATCCACACACAGTATTCCTAAGAGGTCCAACAGCAGAAATATGAACACACAGGAAAAGTTTGAAAGGCATGTTGTTTCAGTGTAAAGATCATAAATACAAGTGTTGTTTAGTCATGTGAGTGCAGCACGTGTACATTTCCCCCCTGCAGCTTAAATAAATGCTTTTCTGTTTGCATTGGTGGTGGCTCCCCTCATATTTTTAGTAGCACAGCAGTCACGAGGCCCTGAGGCTCCCAGTTGTGCTCTTGAACTACCACCTGTCCACCTGTCACTGACTCACTGAGGCTTTAACAAACCTCAGGACTCTCCCACAGAGCGGGCGTGCCAGTGGGTGAGAAAATAAGAGAGGAGGGATGCTGCGGTCCACAGAGCGTCCTTCGGTACCTCCTCCAGTGGCTTGATTAAAGAGATGGGTTGTGCTAATGGCTGCCTGGCTCTCAGACCACAGGAGAGGACACAGATCACAGATAGCTCAGCCCAGAGAGGAGCAGGGCGAAGAGATTCTGCCCGTCTAAACCCATCCTTAGAGTGTGGTTTGGGTTTGGTCCCTCGATCAGATGCAGCGTGTCAGCAGTGGATCAATCAGCCATCGATGTTAAGGGACAAAAGTCAAAACTTTCCACTGAATTTTACAGCCTTTGTTATTATTCAGGTGACGCTGTGTGTGCACTGGATCAATGAGAAGTAATTTCTCTGTTTCCAAAGTGATCAAATCTATTTGGAAAGTTCACTGTTACACCAATTGAATGTCAGTTGAAAAAAGGAAATATAATACATTGTTAAAATATTTACTTTGTTATAAAGCACTTTAAAATTCATAATGCATTAATGCAATGTTGAATAGAACAGAGTCTCAGTTAATGTTACATGTTACATAATGTCATAGTTACATCTGTCACAATATTTATTTTATTTGGCAGATACTTAATTCTCAGTGTTGTAAACTACACAATGCATGTTAGCTGGTCTGAAGCATGGTCCATTGTGAATCTGTGTAATGACCACAATAGCTAAAATGCTGTATGTATAAGTAAGAGTTATTCTTAAAATGTACTATTTAATCTCTTTCAGGTGTTTGTGAGTACAATTAAAATCCCTAAGATGGCAGGACAGTATTCCTTGGTTTTATCTATCCACCTTTGCTGTGACATCACATCCAAATATCTGCACAAACTCCAGTTTAATAGTTACTTCAGTCTCTGTGTGTCAGTAAAACATTGCCCCTGCCTCCTCTTTAATGTCAAACACTGAAATATCCTCTCACTTTAGTCTCGGTGGAATATCGGGAGTGCAAGAGATGACTTCTAAAAACGTAAATCAAGTCACTCTCCTCCACACACACACACACACACACACACACACACACACATATATACCCCGTTCGTGTGGGACTCTAGAAAAAGCATCGGAAACCAAAGGAGCCGCACACTCCTCCATGGAATTCACTGAGGACAGGATGTTGGCTTCACGGTCACGCAATGCTGCACTCATCCCAGCCTACACTCCTTATTCCCATTACACATTATATCACCATGTATCTGTATCAATTGCTGAACACTGTAAGAATGGATCGAGATCTTGTTATTGTAATCTACATTATAAGGAAGGTTAGTCTACACTGGTACAGTTGGGTGAACAATACTGATCCTGCATTGCTTCCTGGTATATTATATAAGTTTATGTAATAATAGGTTTTAGTCATTTACTCATTCAGTTTCCTGCAGGGTTTTCATCAAATACACTTTTACAACTATTTTTACTACTTTTTACTACTTTATTGTTAATAATTAATGAGTGTTGATATTCTTCTTACACTCATGTATAAGCAGTTATAGCAGTCCGATCACATACTCAGCTCTTTCACTCCCTGTGATAAAGCAACAAATCCTGTTAAAGTCATGTGACGTTGTTCTACATTAAACAGCGAAATGTCACATTCAGAAATTGCCATTTGTTTTAAGAAAGAGTGTGTGAGCTGGAAACACGTGAAAATGTCTCGCACCACATGAAGAATGTTTCACTTATTTAAGTAAAACCAGATTTTATGTTTCAGCGACAGAGTGAAGGATTTATTTTCTGAAGTGTGCAGCACTCAGTTTTACTGTTACCAAAACTGTTTCCCTAAATGTCTTTTTTAACTCTTCCCACTCTTTCTAGATGATCTGGGAAGCTGCTTATCAGTGGAGGAAATGGTCGATTTGATGTGGTGTTCCACTGTGGCCTCGCAGCTGAACCTGTACAGAGGGACAAACATGCAGGAACATACAGAGTGCAGCCTGCTATTTACGCAGCAGCATGTTCAGTATTCTCACTTTTCTCTGTTCTGTTCTATTTAAAGTGAGCAGACACGGGGAGATCAGTTTGATCAGCCCATTTGATTAATTAGAAACTGGAAAGAATTGCACTGTAAGTTGTGATCTTAAGTGTTCCTTGCTATTTCTCTCAAAATGCCATTTCCAAAATAATGATACCGATGAGAGCGAGAGAAAGAGAGAGAGAGAGAGAGAGAGAGAGAGAGAGAGAGAGAGAGAGAGAGAGAGAGAAAGAGAGAGGTGCTAGGCAAGCAGAATAAAAGCCTCAGCATGCTTTAAACTAAGTGACTATCATATCCCATAACTGTGTTTGAAACCTCCTTCTCCGGAGGAAAGGCATCCGGTTCTTTTCAAAAACAGACAATCCAACAATAACAGCATCTGCACACAGCAGCTGGCCAGGTGTGAAAGTAAAGGCCCCTTTTGGGCTGTTGGAGATATAAGTTGATTGTTGTTGATTGTGAGAGAAAAAATCAAAGATTTTATTTGCAGTGTTGTAAATTGAAAACCTAATTCTCACAATATGACTGCTCCTACTACCCACGTCTCCAAAACAGCTATTTTTAAACAAAATTTGAAGATTTAAAAAAACACACACATTCAGCACGCATTCATCTGACATGCCCACAACTGATTCTGTGACCAAGGTTTTATTTGACCCACAGTTTAACATGTGCGAGTTGCAAAGATCCAAAACAGGCAGGTAGTTCTTGGAGAGAGGAAGCAGTGTGATACAGTGACTTTCCAAATTGTCCAAATTGATAAACTGGTAAACTGCAGCAGCTGTATTTGGTGAAGAGCACCTCTGCACATCACTCATCAAACCTTTTGTCGTCTGTATTGTAACATTATATTTTCTGCTCTGTCAAACTGCCCCCCTGATGCACAGTAGAGAAAGTGCGTCACTGCCAGCTCCCCCACACCAAGTGATCAAGTGATGTTGTTCTGCATCTGACATCTCCTCTCTCGGGGGAGGCAGGCCCCGTTTTCCATGCCCGCAGGTTCCAGCTCTGGTGTGGGATTCCCAAGGCCTCAGGAAAGCACAGTTTACAACATTCCCACAGTGGTGGCCACCGAATGACTCTCTTCCTCTTCTCCTCTTTTCTGTTTGACTGGGGTTTCTTTTTGCCCATGTTGTTGTCAGGCAGCGGTTTGGGAAGCAGTCCAATGGTTCCTGGTTAGTTTTGTGAGGGGGACCAGAAGGAGGAAGAAGAGGAGGAGACCCACAGTCCCTCCCCCACCCCGCAACCCCACCGTCAACGACAGCTCTACAGCTTTGTTCCCCATCCAAGACACCCCCTCCCACTTCTGACCACGGGATCTTCTCAGTGGCGGAAAATCCTTCCCATGAGCGCTCTGGCTCTACGGAAGTAATTAAACATGGGTAGTTTGGTGTAATGGACATTGTCATGCTGCCATTAACTGATCCCCAGGCTCACAAACTCAGATACACAGCATAATGTCGGTGCTGATGAACAAAAAAAGACTGTTTGTTTCTATACTTTCTGTTTTGACATGCAGCAGTGAGGGAGAATTTAGTGTTAGCACCTTCATGACATCTATGTGTCTATGTGATGGAGACACACAGAGTCTTTTTTCAGTGTTTAGATCTTCAGATATAACAGTGAATATAGGCATGAAAAGAAGAATAGAAATACGATACAGTCTTGCTCTCTTCAAAAGACAAGACTGAGAGTTTGCCAAACACCCTGGGAGAACATCACGATGACAGTACTTCTTTCCAATGCTGGCCATCTGAATTTGGCACATTAACATGCCAACATTTGCTTAATTAACACAAGTACAGCTGAGGCTGATGGGAATGTCAGTTATAAATCAAAGTATTAGACAAAGTCAATAGAAACTTGGGCAATCACCAGACTTATTGCAGTTCATCCTCATGGAAACACAGATATTTGTACCAAATTCCATGGAAAATCCAGCCACTATTAGTCTAGAATTTATAAGGATAAAGAGACATTTTCTAAAACATCAAATATCTCAGTGTCCTGTTGCATGTACAGCTTCTTGACTGGATGTTGAAGCACATTTTTCATCAAGTTCTGATTCCATTGAACATTTCTCTGCTCATAATGAGCTGACGACGCCTCATAAAGCCTAATTAACGATACCTAAAGTGAAGTATTATAACAGGGCAGCATGAACAGAACCAGACAATCATAATGGGTCTGTTTTCCACACCAGGCCCACAGTGCACGAGCTCATTTCCCATCATCACTGCTAATGAGTGAATGTGGATAATATTAGTTTAATCCAGTGTGCCACCATTTAAACTTTACACAGACTACAACCTCTCCTGTGTTTCTACAGCTTCATTGTTCTTGAAAGTAAAAAAAAACTGTGGCACACACGCAATAATGAAGCGTCTCTCAAATGAGAGGGAACTAATTAAGTTTACTGTAAGAGCCAAGTTACAGACTGTGACAGTAATTACAGAAGCAATCACTTTACATCCTTCCTGCCCCTGCCACATTTCACGACTACCGGCTCCTTTGGAAAACAGTCAAATTAAGACTCATTAAGCCCCTCTGAGGTTTTTAATTAAAAAACACTTTTATAACTGAAGATTCTTTCAATATTTCCAACCATATACTCCTTAATTATATCAATAAAGCTGAAGGAACTCCTGTGTGTGTTGCGCTGGAACACTGATTGAGTGGTTTATAGACCAATATGGCCTTAATAGAGGAAAAGTGCTTCCGGACGTGCAGTTGTTATCCACGTGTTGGGTTAGAGTGTGACACAGAAATGAAAAATGATCAATATTTTCAGATTCCTTCATCCACACCCAGGCCTTTCCTGTTCAACTGACCTGACGTGAGCTTAAACAGAAAACGGCTGCTTTTCCTGGACAGCTTGACGACAAACTCAGCTTCATGTCATCTCCATGAGTCACGTTAAACTGCTTCACATTTGTGAGAAAAATTAAAAAAAAGAAGCTTGAACTCTCTGCGTCACAATACCTGCGTGTGGGTGTGTGTGCATGTGTGTGTGTGGCAGCAGTAAACACACACTGATGTGGTCATTGGAGGAAACTAAGAGTTCCGGAACGCCTGAGGAATGAGATCATTCAAATTAAAGCTCGTGGCAATTACCGCATGCTAACAGGCTACTTGCCAGCGCAAGTGCAGGAGAGCCGCCTGATAAAGAGGTAGACAAAGTGGTTGTGGTGAGACTATTTAACAACTTACAGGTGAGTTTTGATGTAAACAAACATGAATTCTGCTCTCCACTCTCTCTCTCTCTCTCTTTCTTTCTCTTTAACACAAGCAGGGTCTATATTTGTTAGGCAAACACCCCTAACATATTCATGTGCACACACACGCCAACAGCATTTTATAAGAAAACACCACATCCATGGAAACAACCTTTAATCCATGTCTAAAAGCTGCGGTCGCCTCATGAAGCGAGCTGCACTGCGTTTACCGTCGCTTTGCATGCTGGTCCCGGTTGAAGTGGAACACTGTGGTGATATTAGCAGAGGCTGTTGAGATTTTGATTGCAGTTCGCGGCACAAATAAACTTTGGAATGAACAACACAGTTCAGCTTTTCCAGACTCGCGGTGATTTCCTGGAGAAATAAAGCGTTTACCATCTCTGCCTCTCTTCTGCTGCAAAGGCACGAGCAAAGAAAACCGCTGTGGTGTTTAAACACTGTTAATGCCGGTCATCATTTGAAGTTCTCTTGTACAAAGCAGACACCAGTAAACCAATAAAATAGAATTTCCTGATGCTTAGCCTTCAAACAAGGATTGGTTTAACTTCTGTACCATATCTGACTTAAATAAATAAGTCAGGAATAAAACTCTTCATGTGAAACCTCTCTGATAACTCTACTGAATCAGTCCATGGTGAGCATATCAGGGTGCCCTCCTAGATGAATTCTAATAAAAAATAATTTTCACTTTAAAGAGAAGTCTCGCAATGGAAATTTGTACAACAGGACGACAGTGATTAACCCAACTGTCCCATCTCTGCCTCACTCGGCACACTCGCTCTGTCTGCGTGTCCTGCTAATGACAGACCTGCTTCAGCCAGTTCTGACAGGGTGAGGCTCGTGAGACACACACCGAGGTCCGCAGCTGAAGGTGAAGGAGCGAAAGAGAGGCAAAGTGAGAGCAAATAGGAGGAAAGAGAGCGCGAGAGGGAGACAGTGGGATACATCGAGGTGTCCGCCACGCTTGAAAGGAAGACAGTGCCATCTAGAGACCTCATGTGATGGTTGTGTACAAAAAGCACGAGCACAGACTTGTCACTTTCAAGCTTTTTTTTTTTCTTTCTTTTAGCTGTGAAACATACTTATTAAATAAATGATCACGTTTCATCTGTTTAATGGAGGAAAACCTGCCCAATGGGAGTCTAAATGTTGATTCAGTGGATTTTGTACTGAAAAAAAGAATAATTCTTTAAGACATGTTTGCAGAAAATCTCTCACTCCGCCCAAGGCTTTTTCAGGAAGCAGCCCAGTCCATCTTCTCAAGTCTGGAGCAGAACTTTTTGGATTGAGATCCCTGTTCTCCCTCGGCCCTCGTGCCCCCTGCTGCTTCCACTCGGGGTTCCCAGGCTCTGCATTTTTCACAGGGCCAGTTGGGTTTTCACCAAACTGTGGTTTTCTCAAACTTCATGACATCTTGGCTCATTTATCAGCTTCACAACAACAACAAATGTCTCTCTCCGGAGCTCTGTCCGAGTATTAAATCATATCACTTCCTCTGGAGGATATCACGAGTCACAACACTACTTGAAGAATCAGACAATAGTGAGGCTGCTGGCGTAGGAGAGGAGAGAGACAGAGATCAATCAGCTGAGGGATCGGTTCAGCGTGAGACACATTAGGACTGTTCAGTCAGCTGGCAGCAAACAAACACTGAACTATCTCTGGGTACGACCTGTAAAAACCATGTGAGAGAAGTTTCCATCAAGAGCTGATTAACTGATAGTGTGCTGAGGCTGCGCTGGATGAAAAGCCTACACCATCTGCTGGAGTTGTTGCCCCGATACTGACAGAGGAGGGATTTTCTTTGACGAGATTTAACCAAAACTAAACTCCAGAGATTCTGTCCGTGACATTGGCTCAGATCATCTGGACCAGAGCAGATCTTGGAGGGGGTTGTGAGGAAAGGAGGAGGAGTGATTCTCTCATGGTCACTGAAAAAGATGGCTAACAGAGCAGGAAGTGTGGAAAGTGATCTGACTTGGGAAGAATGGCTCTGCTTTCTGTGATGTGGAAGCCCTCCGATGTAGTTTTACATGATAGAAAGCACACAGGGAAGAAAAGAGAATTATTGTACATTTACTGTATGCAAATAAAGATGAGATATACAAAGCAGAACACACTGACGTTTCATGGTGACCAGTAAAAACGGAAGAGACACCAAACAAAGCTGTGCAGACATGCATAGCTGACACTAGGCAGGTCACAGAGAAGGCAGCTTTCTCACTTTTTCATGGTAACATGTACATTAGTGATTAATAAACCTCAAATTTGAACATTCCTCAAGTCTCAGTTGAGATCCAGGACCTTAAATGTCTCATTTTAAGATTCTGTTCATTTCACCTCCATAAAAGTATGTATACATTTTATCTTTAGTATTTCTGGTAAATCTTTGAGGCCATTTCCCAAAAGTCAATCTTAAGGCATATGGCTAAAAAAAAACATCTCCATCCAGCACCAAATGTAAGAACAACAGGATTAGTGGTTTGCTAACACACAGTCCAGTCCTGACACTGCTGGGCAACTTAAAGTGCTTAATGCATCAAAAGATGCAGAATTACAATAGGAATCTGATCTAATCTAGGGCACTTCCTATCCTCACACTAGTGATGTCTCATAAAGTAAGTGATCTCCTCCATAAACAATAAAAATACTGGCTTGTTGCAAATCTTCCCATTCACTGGCTGAGAGTTAGTAAAAAGGCCTAAGATCCAAGTTTACATAAAACAGAAAAATGAGCAATTCAAGGAGCCGGATCTGAGTAACATCCCTCTGCCGCGGAACAAGATATTCAATACATGGTGTGTTTAACTCATTGCTTCAAACCAAATGACATTCACACAGTGGGTGTTAAGCTGAAGAGTGCTACTTGAAGCAGGACATGAACACATCCCTGTGATTCAGGAAGCAAACATTTACACACATAGTTTCCACAAGTCCGAACATATTAAGGCTTCTCTGATAAGTCAAGAAGCATATCAATAAATTATTACAGTGACTGGAAGATAGGAGTATTACACAACTTAACTTCAAAATGTTTAAAAAATAATATAATTTACTATATATTATTAGAAAATAAGAAGCAGTTAGCAAATTAGGTTCACAAAATACTCTATCCTGGTGGTTTGGTGTTGGGAGTTTTTTTTAAGGTTTGGACGGGATGAGCTCTGTGGAAGCAGGTGGTTGTCAGTTTTGGTGAAGCAGGAAGTTCTTGATGGGCTGTGGTAGTGGTAACGAGGATATATGGTTCAGGCGACTTTTGCCCATTGCTCTGCGGATCCTGATGCGACACAGGTGTGTCAGCCTGCGAGGGCTTCCTGAGAGGAGAGAAAGCAAGAGGTGCATGTCTTAGCAGCTGCAGCAGAACCATATGAGAGATTCAGGTAAAGCATTGTAACAGTGTACAGAACAGACTTATATTAGAACAATGATTGGTTAATATCTCACTGACGCCTGCATATTGAGTTTTACTCACTCCTCGCCTCCAGAAAGACCCTGAGAGCCTCCGGATCCACCTTGCCCCGAATGGGGGCCTCGAGCTCCGACTCGTCCCACGGCACAAGGGCCGGGTTGGCCCCGTGGTCCAGCAGCAGGTGGATGAACGCCACCTCACATCCATGTCGCAGCACTGCATCCAGCAGGCAGGAGGCCAGGCCGCGGGTCAGAGCCTCGTGGCAGACAGGCCCCGTGTAGTTGAAGTCAGGCTGAGCGCCGGCCTGGAGCAGCAGCCGGAAACAGTGGAGGTGGTGATAGGCGGCGCTGATGTAGAGAGGACACACCACCAGAGTGTTGAGGGTGCGAGCACTTAAGACGAGCCGAGGGCCCAGCTGGTGGTCCATGTCTACATCAGCATTGAACCTGAACACGGGAGACATGGACACACTTTAAACCCTGAAAAACTCTGAAAAAACATCAACATTGAGAATATCTTGAAATACTGATACTGACTGATACTGATAATGCATCCCATATTACTAATGTATAGGACAGATTTAAGCAGTATGCTGTGACAAGAAACAAACAAGAAACAACAAAGGTTTGTGGTTCCCTTTTCAGTCTATTCAGAATATCGTTCTCTTATCAATTATTCATCATCAGTATGAGCTGCTGTGGGACTCTATGATAGAGAAGAATTGTTCTTGTGCATCCTGGGAAAGATGAAAGAGGCTGTTTTTCTAGAGTCAGGAAATAACCACACTGCTGCCTGAAGCAGTGGAATACATTGCATCACACAGCTAGCAGTGGAACAAAATGCTGACCCTTTGCAGTCCACTGCATAAACAAAAAATAAAACCAATATTGAAAAAAACTGTAAAGTAAAAAAAAAAAACATGGAAGGCTGAAAGACGGACTGGTTTCACTAAGACCTGTGGGTGTTGGGAGAGGAGATTAAACAAAACTCACTGCCAAGTTACCGAGTGAAGACACACTGAGAGGAGAAAAAAATCTCGGAGCTTCTTTAAGACCAATCACAGAGCAGTGCATCCAGGTCTGAGGCAGATCCTCTCCTAACCTCACCTGATGAGCTCCTGCAGTATGTCCAGCCTTCCCACACGCGCAGCATGGTACAGCGGGGTGCTGCGGTGGTGGCGACTTCCGTTGGGATCGGCTCCTGCTTCCAGGAGGATCCGCACACAGTCCAGGTGACCGTTGACCACGGCCACGTAGAGAGCCGTTTGACCTTTGACATCCACTAGGTCCACCTCCGCTCCCTGGGCGATCAGGTAGGCCACGCAGGCGGCGTGACCCGCTGTGGCTGCGATCCGCAGAGGGGTGCAGGGCAGACAGCCACAACACCACACAGACTTCTCATTGATACGCCTGGCACCAAGGGAGGGGGAGGGAGTGTTTATTAGTTTTATCCCTGCATCCAGCTTATTGGATTTGTCATGCTTGCACTTATGAAGTTTTCTATGAAGTTTAGGAGAATAAAAGCAAAGTCAATGACCACAAAAACACATAAAAATAAACTTACCATGGTCTTAAAAGTATAATTGCTGTGCGCTCATCATAAGTGAAATATTTACGACAACTACCTGCTAAAATATACTGCCTTCAACACCGCTCCCTCAGCCAAGTTGGGATAGGCAGGGCAGGGCGAACCCAATGAAGTAAAATACATTTTATTGAAATAACAGCACGCTGTAAACCATGTGGCAGGGAGATGAACTGACCTAAGCCAGTAATAATGGCTTGGCTGTGTGTAGAGACTGGGAACAGCTAAGAGTGCTGCATACAACCACTGTGGGATTGGGGTTAAATGAATGCTGACCACGCTGCCATGGCCCTGCTGGGCTCTGGCACCGTGTGTGTTTCAGCACCTGTGTGGACAGTGTGACAATAACCCGATGACAGTGAAGTCTCCCTGTGGCCGCCAACTATAAACCATGAAGCGTGCATTGGTAAAAAGGACGTGTTCGCTTGTAGCACTGCAGAGCAGTGAGGATGAGGGTACCCTGCACGTGGCGTGTGCTATGTGGGGCAACTGTTCTATGGTGGAGATGCGTGAGAACATACTCCGTGCAGCATGTGTGTGTGTGTGTGTGTGTCTCAGGCTGTCACTCAGCAGACCTACTGAACAAACCCACACAGCACAGAAACCACAAACCACTTATTGCCACACATGAACAGTCTGGACGAAAGCTGCCAGTCCTGCAGGAAGATGAAGTGCATAGTGACCGTACGGCTCCACAAAATGCGTGGGAGGATCTTTCCACAATCTACCTGCTGTCTCTTGGCTTTTATCATTCAGTTTACCTTTTCCCCTTAACGCAACTTCCTGACACATCACAAATGTGCTACATAAATAAAACCCTATATTAACATCATATTCTTTTGACTCCCTCCCACCGTTTGAAGCCGTCCTCCTGCAGCAGGTTTCTCAGGGTGTCCAGATCCCCGACATAGGCTGCGTTGTGGAGCCGCATGTCGTCCTGCTCCAGAGGTTTGTCGCAGAACTGCTCCTGCAGCCATTCCTTTAGGTTACGGCCTGGTGAGGACACACAGATGATGGACTGTCAAACCGTGGGTCTGCTGTGCAGTTCATGTGTAAACACAACTGGGAGGTGAGACTGCTCGTATAAATATCCAGTCTACAAAGAAACCTCATACCTTTCAAAAAAAGCTGTTGTTCACTGTAGTTAACGTACTGTCTGTCATATCAATTGACACACAGTATGTTAACTACAGTCAATTAATTCTTCAGCTCTCACAGCACACACCTGCAAGTGCGGTCATGTTTTAGACTGCAGAGTGAAAATCCATCGAGAACAGCTATATTTTGAGCTATATATTTGATCCTGTTAGAGCACTTTTCTCGCTGCATATTATTACGTTGCATAACTAAAGTGTCTCTCCTGGATGTGGGCTAATGAGCGGTGACTGTAGAAATACTCATGTTTCTGGGGAGCTCATGAAGATCTCGGGGACCCCTCGTGGGCCCCCCAAACGGTAATTAACAAACAAGATGAGGCCGCCTCTGACACAGTAATGCATCTGATTGTTCAGACCTTCCTGTTTGTCCCCCTGTAGTAAATATGAGCTGTGATGATCAGCCTCTTCTCCTCATCCATCCATACATACATCATACCTCCATCATCTGAAGGTTTTGACAACAAAAACACACTATGAGTCCACACATGCTGTGGATGTATCCACACAGGGCCACACCTTGTTATCACACTGGAGCCAACAGCACCACAGTTGTTGTTGTCCAGCTCATTGAAGTGGGTGTGACCTGCCCTCCTCTAACACACACACACACACACACACACACACACACACACACACGGCCGCCCTGGTGAATGCTGGGGTGCAGCAGGGTGAGCCTGTGTTACCTGCAGCAGTGGCGCTGGGCAGGTCGGACACAGTGATGAGCGGAGGGAAGTTGACACTGGGCGGCTCGTCAACATCAGCCTCCGGACCTTCCGCCATGCTGCTCAGATGATCGCCCGCACCTCCAACACCACCTCCAACACTGCCTCTGCCGCCTGTGGCCCCAAGAAGAGAAAACACACTGCGGGAACACGACGACGATCAGAGCAGACACATGAAAATAAAGAAACGTGACGGCGCTACGGCGTCCGCTCGGCTCTGCGCTGCTTCCGGGCTGCGCGCGGCGGGGCGGACTTAAAGGAGACACGACGCTGAACGCGCCTCAGCGCGCCGCACATGCACGCTGATTGTCGTCTTAGAGAGGCAGGGAGGCTTAGTCAGGTGTGAGGTTATGCACACAAACATGAGCAGTCCAGAAACACTGTGAACAAACCTGCAGCTCATTAATCCAGAAAGCAGCGTTTTATCTGTCAGTTTGTCATCTTAACATGATGGTCACATGCTGCCTCAAAGCCTTCTCTACAACCAGGAATACAACTACACATATATATGCACACACACACACACACACACACACACAGAGTGTAGAGAGAGTGATAGGTACTAAGTCCTTTATTTATTCGTCTAAGAGGCATAGAACAAGTCAAATGTGAATATACATAAATGATACATATAAATTTGAAGTATAAATGTGGAAATATTATAATCAGCCAATACAGTTCTATATTTTTTTTAACTGTAAAACATAACACTCAGAGGACGTGTCCTCGTCGTCAGTAGTGGTGTATCATGGGACATTGTGGTTGTTTAGTAATGACACACAGTAGGAGGATAGATGAGATTATAACTTCAGGTCAGCTACAGGCTCTTCTAATCGATGCTTGAATCTAAATAGCAGACCATCACTGTTATAATTCAGGCACGTTTTGTTGAGGGTCATGGTGAAGGTCAAAGGGCAGGGCCAGGGGAAAGAGTTTGAACTCATTAACTCCTCCAGCTCTTACACGCTTGTAAGTCCACAAAGATTAGACATTCTGCTGTGGTGCTGGGTGACTGGAGGCCGTCTGGGCGAGTGCAAAATATATACCTATTCTCTCACTGTTAATCTGTGGTGAGTCATTTTTGGATGGGTAACTTACACCAGGGAGGCATGCAGCCATGGCTCTTTGCTGCCTGATGACAGATGAACCTTCGACACGGAGGCCCCGCTGGTGATGTTGCTCTAAAAATAAACGGACAGGTCAGCAGTGCCATGCATTCCCATAACCGCTCACACACTTCCAGCCCTGTGAAGACAAAGGTGTTTAAATGGAGGAAAAGATGGAATCCAGTGTGCTGATTGTCTTTATGAAAAGATTCCAGATCAGCCAACAGTGGTTTGCCGTTCTGAGACATACAGTGTTTTTCATTATAAGAACGCAGCCAGGTCCAATTCCATATTCTCACAAGACCTGGGAACATAGATCACAGCTTCCAGATTAAAGTTCAGAAAGTGACTGGGCCTTTCAATTTGGATTACACAAGGATTAGTGGGCGACTGTAGGCAACAGAAGTCAAAGTGAAAGGTGAGGTCACTCATTAGAAGCTTGATCCATTGTGAAATTTAAAGAGCAAAATCAGGAGGGCTTTATAACAGTGGAGAGGCAGTCATGTCACGTCACTTCTTCTTTGTGGAACCCTGCAGTTAAAAGATAATCACAGACGGACAATGGAGCCGTCCTTTTTTTAATCCACCTGCTGATAGCGAGGACTTTGCTGAAAGCAGGTGTCCATGCTGTCTGCAAGGGGGCCTGCAGCTAAACCTCTGACTAGCATCACAAATGCTCCGTTCAAGTCTTTAATAGCTGTTAAAGGGGCTTCCTAATACGCTTTGTCTGTGTCGCAGCTGTTTCGTGGCTTGCCAGAGGAAAGTTGCTTCTAATGTTACTTGAGGGTCTTAAAAAGAAACTTAAATGTTTTACTCCTGTCATGACGGACTATGCTTCAAAAGTCTGGTTGAGAGTGTGACTTGGCCGTGCCAGATGCCACAAAGACTTCACATGAACTCGTCAAAATCCAAAACCAGGGTCATTTATCATTTCGCTCATGATGTAACTGGAGCGATCCAGACCTCTCATTAAGTTTCCATTATAAGGCTAACTTGACTTTGCGTCTGTAGCTTTCTCTTCTCTCAGCAACAGCCACTACCTCTCTGCTGACTCTTAAAAACAAGAAGAGGAGATGAGTAAATATTGCAATGTAACCATTTATTTCACTCCACTACAAAATTAGATAATTATTTGAACTATGATACAATCCACATATACATAATGTACACTTTGGAGAGAAACAGAGGATATGATACAAATAGTTTACAGTTCTTTCATATAAGACATATGAACATGCAGGATCTCACTTTCAGTCCAGTCCAGTTTTGCTTGTAAGATTTTTGAATTACTCTTTTTAACAGGTTACAGCATTTATATTTGATGGACTAAATAGAATACTAATATGAAAATGGAATAAAATCAGACTAAATGAGAGTACATTTTGACAGCTGGAGTCCTTAATAGTGAACAGCTAACAGAAAGATGAGTTAAAAAAGTATTAATATAGATATTTCCCACAGAAACAATGCAGTGTGTCCCTTTTGAAAAGATGTAAAAGTGTAATTTAGCTTTCTTGCCTGTAGCTGTAGTTTTTCAAATCAAATTCAAATCCATCAGATATACAAAGTCATGACATCAGTAATGTCACAGAAGTGACTAATAATGGAAGTGGAAACTTAAGTCTAGGCAGAAAATGTACATTTGGGAAGTCTATGCAGAAAAGAGAGTATCTATGGTATGTGTGGTCATCGTATTCACATCTGGAAAAATGTAACTACTTTTTACACAACTGGGTATTATAAAAAGAAAAGCCATTATTTAAAATAATGGATTACATTCAACAATCCAACCAGGATGTCACAGCAAGTGTTTTTCAAATAATTTCCTGTAAACATTGGCAGTCTATATCTTCTGGGAGGCTAATCTGCAGTAGAACTAACAGAGGTAGCAACTGCAGTAGTACAAGTAGTAACAGCAATGTAAAACCACATTAATACTGTTACTTAAATGTGGTAACTGCATTTTCCTTCAGGGTGAAATAGGCCACTATGTAAGGAAT
>JBAJHX010000043.1:19217065-19236391 GCA_037176925.1 Amniataba percoides | reverse complement strand
GTATATTTCATTCATACCTGGACTACAGCGAGATGGCAGGAAAAACTGTGACAGTGGTCACTTTCAGTGTCACATCTTGAAATCTCTTGCTGCAGTTATCGGCCTTGTATTGCTTCATATTGTCATTCAACTGTAAAGCATGTTTCTTAAAGTCACAAAAGGAGCTAGTAAAATATTGTCTTATTACCTTTGAAATGTATAAAGAGTTAAAAGCTCACACAAAAAAATGTTTCCTTCTGACCAAACATTGTCTCCATTCCAAAAAAGAAACAGTTTGGCGAATCCTATAGTACAAACATAGTGGAGGGACCTCCACGATGGCTTTCCTGCATGCTCTTTGCAAGGAGAACAGATAGACGCTTACTGTTCCCTGAAAGTACATTGCCTATGTTATGTTTTATAAGATAAGCATAAGAGATAGAGGAAAGAAATATAACACTGCTTTGCTGCCAAAAAGCCATTTCTAAGAAACTTGAAGGTACCTCCCTTATCAAAGTGCAGCGGTGCTCATGGTGAAATAACATACAGATAAACTGTGTTTTTTTTACAAGGTGTCATAAGGTTGATGTAAGCACAGGAAAATGTTGCCGAAAAACTGAAAAACGTGGAAGAAAAGAGTTTTGGAAGAGAAAGAAAGGACCTGTACATTCCCATCATGTAGTGTAAAGTTCAGTCAGTGAGGACATCCGAACGCACAAATGTCTGAAATATCTCCATGCAAGCCCTAGAAAATGTGTTTGGACTCTCCTCCTGTGATAAACCTGCTGAATGTCACACAAGAAAATTTAACTACTGATGGACTGATCAGCATTGAAAACAGCAAATTAACCAGATGGCAAGCCTGCTTACTTCTTAATCTAAATGTCCTGTGTACTGCAGTGGGTGAGTCCAAAGTCCTCACAAACAGGGCAAATAAGAGGTGAGGCAAAATGACAAAACTATACAAAATATGCCACACACTAAAGAAAAAGGTTAACAAGGACATGAGTTTGGTCAAGAGATCATGCTTTAATATTAATTATTGTTCATTTTGGAATATCTGGGGCTTTTGATGAACTGCCCCAGCATTAAATACAACTATCTAGTCTAACTTCCAGGTCATGAGCTGTGCACTGGCTCATTCCACGAAGGCACCATTATAGAAATGCAGTAAAAGATGGGGTAAGGTTAGTGTGCAGAGTAGGAAGATATTTCTTATTTTTATTTATCTGTCAGTCACAGGATATGTCAGAACAGACTCAGACGTCCAACCCGTCATGTGAAGCTTTTATTTACCAACAAGTAAATACGTGTCTGACATGTTCTTTTGTGACATAAACCTTAAAAGTGCAGTGTTTGGTCCCATCCCCCATCATCTCCAAGAAAAATGGTCTTACCATTAGACTGCTCACCCCTAAAACTTCAGTGCATTTTTAGGAAAGTTTTTCTTTGCAGAACTTTCTCACTTCAGGTTCTGGAGGAGAAGTTGATTCCAGTCACCATCTTCTGAATCTTCTCTTCATTCTTGAGTATGTTGGATCTTACGGCACAAATCTTGTCCTGCTGGTCCTTGATCAGCTGCTCCAGTTCAGCTAGCTCTGCCTTAAGAGGCTCCACTGCTCTGTCTGTTGCTCTGCAGGATGTACAAGCACACAAAAACACACACAGATTAAAAAACACATGAATTACACATGTATTGTCTTACACACAATAAGCCAAAAAAGTCACATTGAAAGAAATATGAATATGAAATGCTGGAATCAGTAAATGTAATTGAAAGCCAACACAGTTGCTTCAGAAAGTGAGTCTGTATGTGAACTGGTGCTGGTAATAAAATGTATTCAACAACAAATAACTTAAATTGTGCAGAGTTTGTGTCAACCGCACCTCTGCTCCTCCAGCAAGGCCTGCGCGTGCTCTTTGTTCTCCCGCCGCCAGGTGTTCAGCTCAGCCTGCATGGCGTCCATGTCTTCCTGAATGTAGTCCATGATCTTACCCAAAGGCAGGGTGCTGCGGCAGACAGTCTGGATGGATGAGCGGAGCCGCTCTATCTCACGCATCACCATGTCCCGCTCTTTCTTACGTGATGCTTCGGACACCACGTTCTGGAAGAGACGGTGGTGGACACAATGGGTGAGGTGACATTTTTGATGCTCACAATTTACAAAGAACACTAACATTAAATAAAATTCGAGGAGCATACATGCTGGTATTTGAGGAATGATTCATTTAATTCCATAGGCAGGGTTTTCTGGATCAAAGTCTTAACAGGCATGGAAAGGAACAAAGATGCTTTTATATAATCTGCACGATTTAAAGTCAACACTGTATCAAACAGCTGTATGAACACACACAAAGCACACAAAAATCACTTGTGTGTCCCTAGACCAAAACATAATAAACCCTCTTGAGTTCTACCTCTGCCAGCAAAGTCTCAAATGCCCAGAACCAGAGCAAGGCTGCATTTAGTGGTTTAGGATTTCAAGGCTAAAAATGTTAGGCAGGAATTCTACCAACCTAGCTGTATATATAAAGATCAAACATGCGGCTGAATTGTGTTGGCCAAAGTAGGGGGACTGGTTGATGAAGGTCTCCTGTGTATGGTGTGTGG
Organism: Amniataba percoides; assembly: GCA_037176925.1. Lineage (NCBI taxonomy): Eukaryota > Metazoa > Chordata > Actinopteri > Centrarchiformes > Terapontidae > Amniataba > Amniataba percoides. The sequence continues at coordinate 19,233,801 of JBAJHX010000043.1, read as the reverse complement.
TTGGGGGGTGGGGAGTTCACTATATCCCAATTACACTCAGTCCCTCGACGGTGAAGAGGAGGGGAAGGTATCATCGAAGGACCTCCCTTGGCAGGGAGCAAAACCCAAGGATGTTTGCTCAGCTGGGCTTCACAAGGCCTGTGTGTGTGTGTGTGTGTGTGTGTGTGCGAGACACGAAAGCACCCTAAAGCCAACCACACACACACACACACACACACGCATAAACAGCAAGCAGAAGCAAAGGCGAAGCATACAGTGGACACACACACAGCCCCCCACCCGCACTCTCTGTATTAAAGTCTTGTTTATTTTAGTAACAGGCTGTGGCAGTGGGGTTGTTTTACTACAGTATTGAGTAACAACTACTACACATATGGCTCCTTTCAAGTTCAGCTCTTGGCCTAATTCATGCTCTTTGGCTCCACAGATGGGAGCACCTGCCTTTGCGAGGCGGCAGAAATCATACTTGCGACAGCGTGTAAACTAAATGACAGCTTCCTCTTCAAAACACACAGTCTGTCACAGAGCCCGCTCGGGTAGCCAGCCACATGTGCTTGGCATAACTGGCACGTATAGCATTTGCCTTATCAAGCCATCTCTTAAAACAAACCAAGCAGTAATTACAATTTTAAAAAGGCAGCTTGACTGGACAAGACCACACTGCAGAAATGACACGAAGCATCATCGTTCGCCATCATTTCTTTTCAGGAAGCGGGTACATTTTTTTGACAGCCTCACTCTTTGTTACCCATTTGTGGTGGTTTGAGAGTGTGAGGGTTGAAACGCCTCGGCCCAGCGGTCCCCTAACAAGGTGGGTGGCTTTCCACTGGGTGCTGTGAACCCTGCAGCTAGACAAACACTCTACGGCTCATTCGGCCTGCCTGGCTGCGGTTTGGTCTGAACGGCCCAGACAGCACCAGTGGCTTCATTCTATTTGCCGTCCCTTTGCTACCTCACCCTCGGCCCCTACCCCCCTCTCTTTCTCTGTTGGAAAATAAAAAACTTGGCGTGAAAACATGACCCCTGATTCGTGTGCACTCTGTCCGGGTGGATATAAATCACAGCTTTATAGAGGTCTCTGTCGGGGTCTACAAGACCTGTGTGCTCCTAGTTTTCCTTTTTCTCACCCAGATCACAGAACAATATTTAGACGTGGTGACCACAGAGGAGTAGGAGGTGAAAGAGAAAAGGAGGGGCAGGTTTTCCCATTATCTCAGACAGTGATGAAAACAGAAGACAGAAAGGGCAGGTGGACTAATAAGAGGAGGCAGTAAGAATTTAAGTGCTTTATACCTACAGTACTGTCTTAGATTAACATGTCTCTATTTTGTTTAAGTACTCAAATAAATACTTTTGGCTTTATACATGTTGTTGGATGGCAACACAAGTTTAGCCATCAAGCTCTCAGCTTTCTTCTCCAACAGACAACAAAAACAGAACAGAATGAACTTCTCATGGATGTACTGTAGCACTACACTGCAATGTAAAATCCACCCAATCATCACATGCTTAATGAGCTTAGTTATGTAAAAATGTGATTCATGGACTGCTTATAGGGAATTTCTGATGCAACAAGAAAACACTCCTCAAAGTATCCTCTGACAAGAAAAATGGTGTGCATGCATCGAGCCTGTCAGGAGTGGAGCAGCCTCGAGGGCATCATTAACTGGGAAAACAATCATTTAGACACTAGATGTCTTGATAGTGGCGGGAGCCCAGCTTCCATCATAAAGACAGGAACTTTACTCATTTATTCATTCATGTATAATCACGGTAGGCTGTGGCACAGCAAGCTCAGATATCCGCTGCTAAAGACCATCACCTTTTTAAGAACTTGAGTGAAGTGCTCATCACAAATACAAATATGAAAAAATATCATTAAATACAAAAAATGGACGTATAGATTATCAAAGACCACTTTAGAGCTTCTGGGAATAGTTCTACTGGCTACTGGTGGTCATTTGAAGACACTGATGCACATCCTGATGGTTTTTATGATGTATCCCTGCAGAAGATCTGAGGGGTGAGCCAGGGAGTGGAGCATAGGAAGAGAACTGGCTCTGGCCGTTTGTTTATGGGCTTCCTCGCTATATTTCATAGAGGGCCATTCAGAAAGTCTAGCAAGATCATAAAAATAGCTTGGAGTCAGTGAGGTGAGCAGAAAAGCTTACGGCCAATGAGGTTACAGGATGTTGTTGCAAGGTCACTGTAGCCCCTTGGGGAGACAACTGAGATCACCACTGTGGGCTAAGAGGTGAACTGAAAGGAAACCTCCAAAAAAGGGACCACTGGTTATATACTGCAGTAACTTAAAATGGAAACTGTATTTTAAAAAGGCAGTTTATCATTCAAATATTCTTATGGAGAGAAAAGCCTCTTTTGACAGGTTTGAAGATATAACCAGTGTCAAAGTTTTGGTCTGGTCTGATGACAGAGAGGTGCTTCAGGTAGGTGCTTCACATAAACCTGACCAAATTCCTCCAACAATTCCTACATATGACCTCTGCAAAAGTAATATGACTAATGGAATGCCACAGGGTCATTTCCTGATGTTTCCACAAAAAATGCTGGATGTTTATGAAGACACAGAGGTCTGCAGCGAGGAGTATTTATTTTCTTGACAATTCTGCAGAGAGTATTCTGGCCCTTCTCCTCTGTGACTCTCACTCAACAGCCATCCATTTGTACGCCACAGGGTTTATTTATACATTACAAACCTTCATCAAGGCTAATTTGATGGGGGTAAAGAAAAGGGGGAAAAGAGTACACAAAAATTCTTATGAAAACGCAGCTGCTGCAAGGGGCAGATCCTGTCTAAATAAAAAGAGAAGTATCTTGGAATAATATACAATACCGCCGTGGGGTCATGAGGAAGGTCATCCCCATAAATATACAGCTAATTCTAGCGTCACACACACTGTGGTGGGACATGGCAAAATACAATCATAGAACTGTTTAAGATTTCCCTTTATTTATATCAGTACAGCAATGGGGCACCTAAGCACTGGCATTAACAATAGCAGAGTTAATTCAGAAATGACGAAAAACAAATTATAATGGGGATAATAACATGTAGACTTGATTTGCAGAAAATATACAAAACAGTCCAATGTCGATATTTTCTAACTTGATGGTAGATCTTAAATCAGGGTGGTTTGTGATTCATTCAGAAACACTGTTTTGATAAACTTTGGTGTTTTAGAAAATGAATGGCGGCAGCTGAAATTTCAAACCCGTCATCCCACATAGAATAAGGAAGCTCCGTATTTACATTTTTGACCCTGCGTGTTTTACCGTGATTACAAGAAAAAAAAAAACAACTCCATTAAGCTGACCTCTCCACCCTTTCATGTCTGGAAGGAAGTCATTATAGTTCTTTATACAGCTGACGAGGCAAGGCCAATAATGATGGAGGGGAGGGCTGAACGGCAGGCATACCTGCTCTGAAGCTGCCTGTGCAGACCATAAAGGATACTCTGAAATGAAGTTTTGGAGGCCCTGAAAATTGAGGAGGCTGCATTAAGAAAATTAAGGATAAACTCTACGAGGCTACGCTCATGTTACACAAAGAGAGCCGCTATATTGCATGTTTTTCCTGTGTGTGTGTCCCTGTGTGTATGTTTGTTTGGACAACTTTTAAGAGAGCTGGGTAGTGATATGTTAAAACTATGTTACATGCATATGTGAAGTAAGTTAAATTCCTGTCAAGCTATTCCAGTTTACTGGTGGTTGAAGACACCTTAAGGTGTGAGTTAAGGGGGATGATGTCTGAAACTGCAGTGAGGAGGGGATATATCAGGGGCCTTTTTGCATGAGTGACAGTCCAAAACAGTGCGTCCATCAGAGTCAGGGTGGTCAACTAGGAAGGGATGGCGGGAGAGTATGCTTCAGTGAAGAGGACCACCCAAAGCAGACAGTGTACGCCACTTCACACCATGGAGTACAGACCAAACTGTAAGCTTCACACTGATTCACACTTCAAATAATGATGAAAGATGTCTCTCTTTTCTCTCCCTCTCTGGCTGATAAATAAGCTGACAGGTGGGAATGCATGAGTATAAGCAGTGATGCATCACCTTGAAAAAGCCAGTCTATCATGTTTAATATAAAGAAGTCTAAATCACAGAGAAGATGAGAAGAAGGAAAGAACTTTACAAGAAAGTCTCCTGTGTGTATTGGAGATAAAATACGGCCGGACCGAAGACCTCAGTCCTGTTTTCTGTCCACATGTGAGGAGGAGTGAGAGCAGTCAAAACTGAGCTCTAAAAGCTGGTTCCCAAGATGGTAGATACCCTCAAACTGTACACAGAGCAAAAAGTCTGTAATCAAGAAAATTCAAGCATACCTAAGATATTGAGCAACCCAAGAAAATAAGCTCATTTTGCTCCAGACATCTTGATGTGTATATCAATTGCGTGTGGTCTGTTAAGGGGCCATTCTTGCTCGTCTGGTTATTAGCCCTTCAGTTTCACCGAAGGGGAACATTTTTGTGGTTACAAGGCGGCGCAATTACACCTCTCCACTCCATTTGTTCATATCTTTCTTTTGATAATAACCAGTGTTGCACTAGGCATTTCACTGTGGTTAAAACACTTGCCCTGGGGAGCAAACTTTCCAGAAAGAATTGCTGGCAAGGTTTAACATTAGTTTGGTTTCTAAAAATCTGAATAGAAATTAGTGCATCAGTACATAATAGAGGTAGGCAGACACAGCAGAATGTCACAAAATGAGGGCTCTGAGTCATTGACAATAATGAGTTGGAGAGAACTTGGCTGATACTGCCCTCTAGTGGAACTACAGCAATATCTGCACATACCTGTTCTTTAGATTTGGGGGATGATGGGGATGATTCATAGTCTTTCTTAGTCTCAAGGATCTTTTTCACAAGGCCACCTAGAGTCAGAAAAAATATCAGAAAATGAGTGAAAGACCTGTTTTCTACAAAAAAAAAAAAAATTCTGCAAAATGAAAATTAGGAGAAATGTGGAATTATTGCTCTGTCAAAAATAAGTAAAAACAACAAACACACAAATATGATTGTGTACCATGCTTGTCTCCACTTTCGAGTTCTTGTGCCAACCCCTGTAAAATAAGAGATACCAGATTATTCAAAGCTTTTGTTTTTCCAGTGGTGTTCAAACAACTCATGTTCAGCTCACTTACCACCTCCATCTCAGGAGCATCTGAGGGTGGAGGGACTGCCTCCTCCACAACAAATTGCTCATCTTCATCCTCCTCATCCTCTGACAGCCTCTTTCCATCCATAATGACGGGTGCTGTGGGTTTGGCACTGGAGAGCCTGAAAGACAGACAAACAGACTATTAGTTCACTACATGTTTTTAATAATTTAATTAGAGATCCATCTCCCGTGTGATACAGGAGGCTTTCTTCCTTGCCACTGTGCATTTGACTTATAAAACGAGTGTTCCTGTGATGTGTGATGATGTCACCTCTCTGCTGGGTTCACATCAGAGTAACTTTCTTGTCTCTTGACTCGAGGAGGTGCTGGACGAGCACTGCTGGGCCGTGGTATTCGCCTGTTGCTGTAGGAGGAAAGAATTATACACATAACTTTAATAAGGTGATAAACTAACACTTTTAATACTAAATAGGTTTGGGTTGATGCAAGTTTTTCTTGACTTCTTTTACAAGCCAAATTCTCTCCCGATTGCTGTCCGTGCCAAATGTCTTCTCTGTGACAGCTACACTGAGTCATTTGGACTTTTAGGACGTTAATTGTTGCTGGGAACAATAAACATTCACGCTATCAATAACAGTAAAACTACTCTAACACAGCTGCCCAGCCAATAGATTGTAACTGATTAGTCAGTGAAAGGGCAGAGTGATCGTAATTATCTAAATTAAAAGTAATTATTCATCTATGTCATCTACTGGAATGGATACTGGATCTGGCCCAAGAGAAAAGATAAGTTTCAAAAGCAAAACTACACTGACTTTTTGAACAAATGAAACAAAACGATAAAAAGCAATAACATTTGTCCTAAGTCCTATAATATTACCACATAACTGAATTAACTCAATTATCTGAAAGAGGCTTCATAAATGTATAATTTATTAAATAGTTACTCTATAATGTGTACTATATTTTGTTCAGGTGTTGGTCACCCTGTACCTCCACAAAGTGTCTTCACTTCTGACTGTACAGACCTGGAGGCCATGTCAGATGGCACTGAGGAAACTGCAGCATCTCCATTTTCCTGAGGGGCAGGTCTGGGGGCTAGCTGAGCGTCTCCATCTATGAAAGGACAACAGTGACTTGAAGTTGATGTATTGCAATACAGAAAGGATTAGACCTGTCCTTAGCATGGCAGATGCTCACACACTAGCATATACATTTAGAACAAATACATAGCAATATCCTTTTCTCTAGCTTAAATACTGCCACTCTGATAAAATTACACTTTTTACAGAAACTCTTAGTTGCCTTTCTCGGATTCTTTAACAAAGAATATCATTGCCTGTAATCACTGAGTGTGTCACTCAGTGATTCAATGAGTGACTGCACTCACTCTGTGACTAAATGTGGAGCCTAAGGCCAAAGGAGCACTCTGACATTTTGGGGACACTTCACTGAATCACGTTAGATGATCACTAATTCAGTAATGAGGTAGCAGGGTGCCCAAGTTAAAAGTCATAACCAAATATGGGTCATTTCATTGAATGATTTCAATTTTTCTCCTTCATTAAAGGAACTTACCACAACAACCCTCTAAAGGGATTTTAGATCAAGTACCTCAATTCTCCTGTCATGCTGACCCCATTTCCACATGAATTACTTGTGTGAATGCTTAAAAACTTTCTATTTGTTTTTTGCATGCAACTGCTCAAGAAAGATGAGTTAGAGAAGAAATACCTCCTTCACTGTCAGATTCATCTGTAGGGAGCAGAGAAAGACAAGGCATTGTTAGTTTCCTTTATACAGTAACTATGAAAATCATTATAGCTCAATGTGACACATTAAGCATGGAATATCAAAATCACATGAACCAGTAAGCCTCTTTGTAATACTTTTAAGATTTTTTTTTTTGTAAAACTTTTTCTTAATGTCAGTTCTATGAAGCGTTTATTGCTTCTCCCAGTAATTGTGATGAGTCACTCCTTCCTACCACTAAAGAAACTAGTCAGTGATTTTATTAAACAAGTGAGGTGCAGATAGAAAGCTTCCAACTGTAAAATCACTTTGGATGTACAAAAAAACTCTTCTGTCAATGATTAAAGTGCAGTTATTTTAGACATTTATATTAACTGTGCGAGATATGCCTCATTGCAATAGCTAAGTGAAATAGGGTTCTGAGGGGAGAAATAATTAGAGGGTTACCTTGACCTCCAAGTTTGGGTCTTCGCCTCTGTCCCTTGGCGGATGAAGGCCGAGGTATTCTAGCTGGACTATCAGACTGCGAGATGAGAGACAAGCACAAAATAGGTAAAAATTCAGGAGAATAAGCACTAAAAAGCAAAACATCATTCACACAAATTATTGGGATTATTTGATAAGGCGTACACGTACAGCACTCAGCTGTGCTAACCATCCAACACTTTCTACAGGCACACTGATGTATGGTAGTGCTCTCAAGCACCAACAAACATGCCAAACAATCTTCTTAAGAAAACACATGACCTTCTCCATACAAAATCCAAAAGTTAAAAAAACACCAAGTGCTGCTATATGTTCAATATACAGTAATGTTTTTAAATCTGACACCAGCCAGATGTGCTGGATCACATCTAAAAATAAAATCCAATTTGATTTCAACTACTTCCAAATTATTTGTAAGGGTATATTTAAAATATACCCTGAAGTACCAATGAAGCTGAATAAGAATTAGGAAGACAAGTGTACCAGAGCGAAAATATTGTGGGATGTAATGAAGAAGAATGCCCTTTAAAATAGCAACAAAGCAAAGCTGGAAATGGAGAACATTCAGAATAACCAGCTGCTTTCCATAGTTGAAAACTGGGTGGTTTTATGCTTAACTGAGCATCTCAAGCCTCACTAGACACACTGTCAGACCAACATTTCAACTTTAAACGACTATCCCACATCTGAACAAGAAAGTTAGTGAGCTTAGTTGTTTTACACCTGACCTCTGGAGCTCAGACCAAGTCTCCTGTTATTAATAACACTGGCTAGACACTGGTTTTGCAGAAGTGATTCAGACAAAACACTTACATGGCTCAAAATAAAGCCAGCAACATGCAAATTTCAAATGACTGGCTGCAATTTTGAAAACTGCAATTTGATTGGACTGGATTGGATTTACACTGATAGATACTCACTGCTGTTGCTACTGAAACAGAGTAAGTTCTTACCTGGTTCTCAACTGCTTCTGCAGGCTGCACAGGCAGAGAACGCAGTATTATACCATACACTGAACAGGCACATTTATCAGTTACACAGACAAAAAGAAGAAACAAGACTTCACATGTGTGTTATATACACTACAAGCCAAATGAGCATGAAACCAATCAGCCAGCCACCCCCAAAGCAACTGCAAAAACTACGATATTCAAACACTAAAGTGTCTGCCATAGCCAATAGCCATGTCTAATTATCTACTCATTGTTTCCTCAAGGTTGAATACCTCTTCAGCTGGTTCAGGTTCCTTGCAAAAAGAAGCAGCACATTTGAAAATAAATTTTAATGTTTCTATAACGTGTATAAGATGAACATTAAAATCAGTAACCAACTCGGTGCTTCTTGAATTGGTTAACTTGACACACAAGAAAGAGTGTCTCACCATGATTGCATGTCAGAAAAATTGAATTGTTACAATGACTGACATCAAATGATGCGTGAACTTACTGCTGGCACAGGTTTGGCTGTTTTGCTCGGTTCTTCTGGGCTGGGTTTTTGCTGTGGTTCCTCTGATACTTTGACCTAAGCACATAAACAGAATGTTTATAATAGCATCCGTTGGTACATGTTATTACACTTCAAATGTAAGTTGGGTTAAGTGGCATACCTTTCTCTTGCCACTGTCTCCACTTTTGGTCCTCTCGTCCCCCTCTTTGTGACGCTCTCTCTCTCTCTCCCGCTCTTTTTCTCTGTCTCTTCGCTTGTCCTTGTCTCTTTCCCGATCTCTGTGAGAATCCCTGTCTCTTGTCTTTTCTCGGTCTTTGTCCCTCTCCTTGTCTTTTTCCCTTTCTCGATCCCTCTCTCTGTCCTTCTCTTTGTCCCTGTCTTTGGCTCGTCCTTTGTCTTTATCCTTGTCCCGCTCCCGGTCGTGGCTCTTGTCTTTGGCGTGGTGGTCTTGTTCACTGTGATGATGTTTGTCAGAGCGTTCCCTGTCACGGTGGTGCTCTTTCTCTCCCTCTCTGCGTCGGCTCTCCTGCTCTTTGGGCTGGTCTGGGTCCTTCTGGTCCCGGCTCCCACTGCGCTCTGTAATCTTTTTCTTCTCCTAGAAGAGTTTGTGCCAGCAAATAGTGTGAGGATTTACTGCCAGCTACAGCTACATACTGAGAAACTTGACATTTAATGGAGTTCTTTTAAATCAATCCTGCATCCTTCAAGGTATGTTAAGAAAAGACAATGCATTTCACACCATATGTGAAACTGAGCAGTGTGTAACCAAAAAAATAAAAAATAAAACAGTGGAGAACTCTGACCTCTCTATCAAGATGACGTTCACGCCCCTCCCTGTTTTCCTTGTCCTGGGACCTGGAGGTGCTGGCCTTGGTCTTCATGTCCACCTTTTCACCTGCAAGCACTCGCTTCACTGCATCGTCACTGGACATCTGCAGACCATGTGCAGGAAACTCATTTAATTTAATACAGTAATATTATCAATAAGAAGCATCAACTGTTGTCTGAACATTTAACAAGTAGGCTGACACTGTGTAGAGGCATGTCCCTCAAACTGATGGCCTGGTTTCAAAATCACATTGAAAAGCATCTTTTGACGTGTCCTTGAGAAGAACACTCAAACTGTAACAGTTGAAGAGGGGCTACTTCTGCATCTTGAAGGAGAAAACAAATAGGTTTAATAGAGTAGCAAAACATAATGCTGAGGCAGCCATCTTTAAGGTCTATTAACCAGTGTTCTTCAAAGACAAAGATGAATACAAAATCTTCAATAGCGCAAAGCACCGTAGAAACACTCAACAAAAATTCTAACTTTCTGACTGGATTGATTAGCAAGCATGTAGCACGTAATTGGAGCACATTTTACTCTCAGAGCTAAATAGATAGATATTATTTATTGATCCCAAGCTGGGAAATTGCAGTAAATGTACACTAAATGTACATTACAGTGACATTCTAATTTTCATTACTACAAGTTGAAAAATCTGAAAGACTATGTCTATTATAACTGACAAGATGTCTTCAAAAAAGTGAATTTGCTATCTATCCCACCGATACCAGCCCACCTGTTTTCACTCCATCTCCAGGGGCCAATTAAAATATTTCAAAGTTTTCCCTGAGGTGGCAAGGCAACTCTCCCAAGAGTAGGAAATCTTTTCTTTTTATTTAGCACTATGACTACACTTGTTTTGCACCACAGAAAACAAGATCAGTGAAAGAACTGCATACACATTAGAGAATTGAGTTTGTGAGTTGACTGTTTTCAGTTTCTCAGTCTCTGTGTGTTTGTATGTGCGTGTGTAATACCCCGAGCACACAGACCTTGTTGAGGCAGCACTTGGCTATGGCCTGCAGCAGCTCATTGGTTTTCTCAGGCTCATGGCCGGCCACGATGCGTGCTGGCTTTGCCGCCAGAGGCTCGCCACACACCAGCATCACCACATCTATTGCTTTCTGGAGGAAGACTATCTTAGAGTCCTTATCCTAAAGAGAAAAAGATATGCTGTGATGAACAGGAAAGTGCACAGGAGAAAAAGGAGATAGGATGTAGCTGTGAAAGCAAAGGAAATCCAATGGGAGTTACTTTCCAACAGAATCATTAAACCCATGAGACAGACATATCCTTGCAGAATTCAGTTACTTCTAACATACTACTTCTTCTTTCTTGACAAGGTGACAAGTAGGAGGTTCAATGAAATGAAATGAACACACTTTATTTTATATTCTGTGCTATTCTAGTCATGAATATAATTTGCTAAACATTATAAACACAACTGTTGCTGTTGTTGTAATGGTTAGCTTTCTGCACGTGCAATCTAGTTATTCAAAGGTAAAACCTCAGTCGTGAAGGGCAAATGAGAAACATGTTGGCAGCAGAAATAAGGAAATAGTAAACCTGGATTTAAAACAAAGACTGCCTTCAGAAAAAGCAGAACAAACAAATATGCACCCTCCTTTGATTTAATTGTCACATTTGTGTATGCATGTAAATAAAACAAAGCCTATTCCAGACAAATGACCCAGCTAAGCGGTGCCTCTTGTCTGTCTGAGAAGCCTGCCAACAGTGTAACATAACAGCTTGTAGCTGGTGCCGCCACCTGGCCCTTCAGTGTCACATCTGATAATGGGCTGGCAGCACTGATCCCTTTACTTATGACATATCTATTGAATAATATGCCCTCTAGACAATTAATAAATGACCCAAAACATTAAAGGGCAGGAGAGCGGGGTAGCTCCTTAACAATCAATTTGTTTGAGAAAGTAAAGCGATCAACATAGAAATGATTAAATATTTGGAGATGGGGGTCCTCTCTCTACTCAATACATACCTACACTGATTGACTATTGACTTTTTGCACCTTCCAGAAAAGGCTTATGTATGAAATGTATGAAGACACAGAGTTAACTAAAACTAACTTTAATAAAGAGAAATTAACATGGTTTGATTACCCTAATTTATCTGTTCACACAGACATCCACACTAACATTTATCAAAGTCTAGCATCCTCCTGTCCCGTATTCATCTGAGGTCAGCCTGAGACTTGAGTTCTGACACCTTGGCAGATCCTCTCACTCGGTGTGTCACACAGGCAGCGTGTAAGGTTTCTCCCACACAAACTCACAGACACCCTGAGACTGTCCCGTGTAACACACCGCTGACCTCGCACACAAGTAAGACTGCAGCTTAGGACATGAATAGATATTCTGTACAAAAGCAAGCACGTCAACAGAGACTATTTTATAAGAACAGCTATCGGTTTTGTTTAACAAGAAGTTACAGAAAAAAATCCAGTTACAAACAGTCTAACCAGCTGGGCAGAGTTTGGTCAACTTACCTTAACATTATCTGACTTCATTTCATTTTCTCCATACAGGCCTTTCATGAAACCAGTGGTCCTGATGATCTGAAAGTAGAAAAAAATACAGGTAGATGGGAAATTTATATTAATTATAATATTGTGTAATCTCATCTGATCTAAATTAAAAATGCATGCTGAAAACCACCATGAGGCTAATATACCACAATATGTGCATTAAAGTGGCTGTCCATTAAGTCCTCAATTCTGAAATCTAGGAGATCTCCCAGTATGTAGGAGTATTTTTTATTGTATGTTAATAGACAGTTGTTTACATAAACTTCAGAATAGCAGCTTTTTATATAAGCTATAGGTATGTGTAGAATCATTATTGGGGGAAAAAAACACACACACATGATTCACCAATGGTTGAAAATAAAATTCAGGTCTAACGGTCCAGAACAAAAATAAATGTTTCAGTATCTGTGGTGTCATTTCTGATCTTTAATAGCTCATTTCTGCAGTCAAACACAACGTTAATCAGAGGAAAGGAGTCACACATGCCGACACGCTTTCCCTTATCAAATATACATGAACCTACAGTGAAATATCAGACTACTCAACAGGTAGAGAGTGAGAATAAGATCTCACTTAAGTAGAAGCGAAACAGATTTTACTGTGTCATTTACCTATCATTTTGGCATCACATCTCTTTCAACCATGTGACCTTGCCTTCTCTTGCACATTTCTCTACCTGTGTTATAAATTATATATAAATTTAGAGGTCAGCCTGTGACAGTGACAATTTAACACACAGACATAGTCTCTATTCAATTTCCAAAGCAGGGCAGATGATGGTGTGTTGACTTTTTGTTTTAACCTTCTTCAGGAACCACATATTTCCACATGACAATACAATCTAAAACAGAACACTGAAAATGTATTTAATGGTATGTACCTTCCATATATTCTAATCATTATCAATATTATTATTTGTATCATTATTATTATTATCATTGTTGTTGTTGTTATTGAATAACAACTTCATTGATACAACTACCTTATTCTGTCCCCCATCTATGTTGTACATCAAGTAGATGAAAACAAAGCTTGTGGGCAGTGATCAGTAGCTGATCATCTCTTCACCTGAGAGCAACAGCTGCTGTTGCTTACTAACCTGACCTGAGCTGCCAGTGACTCAAACATTATACTGTGGAGTTCATCACGTAAAAGCACCCAGAGAGGCTTCAAATATAATGCATAGATATAATACAGAAATACATAATAATAATGCATGTGTGTTCCTCCATTTGTTCATGCATGCAGTTTTAAATAACAAGGACGATAACGGTGTATTATATGTATTATATATCCGATGTTACAGGTCTATTACATATAATTATATCTCAACTTGACCATCAGTATTATCAACCAGCCCAGCTGCCATAAGCTGCTTAGCATCCGTGATCTGACCGGAATGAGTTCAAAGAAGCAGACACATTTAGCCCAGGTTCTCACAGTCGTCTGGTTAGCCAAAAGTGGACAAAACTGGTTTGTTGATCTGTACCTGGACCAGATCGTGCCTAGCAACTGGACGACGCTGCAGACTCCGATAAATGGCTAACAGGCTAACACACCGTATTGACTGAGCCAGACTTAGGATAGCTAGCGAACATTAGCAACACTTTCTTTGGCTGATTATTGGCCTTCATGTTTTGACATCCAGGCCAGCGTTATTCGTACTACAGCCCACAGTTTGAGAGAAAAGACAGTTACCGTTACTGCGAAGTTCAGGTTAGCTAACTAATCTAGCTAACTCGGTTATCTTAGTCCGAGCTAACGTTAATCTATTAGCCAGCAAACTATCTTGCTTGTCCGTGCTTTAAATTACACAGTTCAAGATATTCCTCCCATAAATATGGACAGAAGGGGGTCGTGGTGTTCATAAAAGCGCCGTCAGCTCGCTGGTGTTACCGTAGCTTTAGCTGATCAGTCTCACCTCACTGATAATGTCGTGCAGGTATCTGAACGGCGGTTTGCTCAGCAGTTTCTCCGTGAGAGGAGGCTTCTTTATCACTTTGCCCAGCGTGTCCTGGGTCTTCTTTACCACCGACCCGCTCATGGCAGCCGTCGAGAGCAAAAACAAGTAGTTTAAAGGCAGAAGAGACAGCAGGAAGTCATACGGGGTGAGGAAAAACTTGTTGGCTCTGTCGCCTGGTTGCTATGTCAATACTCTGCGATCCCACAGTGCACCATTAACGAAGACTGCGCATGCGCCGAGGGCTTTCCGTTGCCAAGCACTGCCTGTGTCCATAGCAACAGCTAACAATCTGTAACAAAGCTGTCCAGAACAGTGACAGACAGACAGATCACATTCACATTATATCAACTAAAATGTGCACTTAAAAATAATGCTATTTTACCACTGCTTTTGTCATATTATTTCACAACAATGCCCAGAGGCTGAAGTGAAACTTACTCTCAGATTGACACAGAAAAATGAGAAATGGAGTTGGATAAGAGTGTGAAAACATGAAGAACTGAGCAGACCCTTTATAGGCAGACCTCCTTTAAAAGTCCATTAATCCTGATGTATAACACTGCCAGCAATCAGTTGGGACCAGTACTTCAGGGTGGGGTTAAAGAGACGTGTGTGTGTGTGTGTGTGTGTGTGTGTATGATGTATGCAACAGTGTACTGTTCAGCCCTGTGTGTGTGTGTGTTACCGGTATAACTTGATTGTCACAAACAAAACTTTGTGTCAGTTAGAAATTTCATCAAGGTCAACACCCATGTTACAGTCAAGATTTGATTCATTTTGATGCCCTGCACAGTGAGAATGCATGTAAAAAGAGTTTGGTTATAGTTTAGTTTATTTAGTGTCCATCCTTCTGTAACACTTTGCACTGTACAGTACCTTTAGCATTCAGCAGCGCCATGTGTGTTGCAGTCTTCCTTATTTGTAGCTCACTACTTTGATATACCTGTTTGGTGAGTTCCCTTAAAAGAAAACACGACTGACAAAAGAGACAGTATATAGACGGGCAGGTGCAGATGCTTGTCGCTTCATGCTGTTAAGGTAAGACTTCTACTATAAGCCACTACAGGAGACAGAAATACTTAAATTACATACATTGTCTATCTACATTGTCTAAAATTGGCACATTTCTTTCATAACAGCTAAATGCTTCATATTAAAGTTATTAGAGTTACAGTGTGTTACTGAAAATGTTATACATAATTAGGATAATCAAGATTGCAGCTTTTTGTTACTGAATTTTACTTTATAGTAATATAAACTCATTGTGATGGTACAGTGATTTATTGTTTCAGTTTTTGTTTAAGCAATACAAGAAATCAGCCAGGCATTTATTATCATTACAAAAATAAACAGTGTGTATAGATAAATAACTGTAACTAACAAAACTGAATATCATGACATGGTAGAAGTCAGAGTCTTGTGCAGATTTGATTTGAAAATAACATTTAGAAACTGGAAATGTTGCTGGTGCATATAATGCCATTTGAATCTCAGTCTTGTTCAGCTTGTTTGGTGAGTCAGCACTGCAGAGGAGGAAAAGGTGAACTGCAGATATCTGTACAGTGAGCTATTAGCGAAGCCTGTGATTGCACCAGGTCTATCACACCAAACTGTCTTTCGATTGAACAACTCAGTGGATTTCACTCTAATCTAATTGCTTACTGTCACTGCAGCGCTCTCAGGGGACAGGAAGTGATGCTTCGCTGGGTCTTGTTTGCTTTGTTCTTGGGCATCTGTGCCAGTGCCGGAGAACAGAAAAAAAAGACAGGAAAGTCTCAGTCCTTGTCAAGAGGTGGGGGATCCTCCTTTCTTCAAGATTAGCTAACTGAATTCATAGCTGCAAGGTTTAGTTTATGTCACTGAACACACATATAAAGTCTTGAATTTCAATTTTGCTTGTCAGTGAAGTTATTCACTTGATATAACAGAACCATTATATCCACTTAATTATATCATTGCCGTTGACTTCATGGCAGTTCTGTTCTGCAGGATGGGGGAATAGTATTAGTTGGATCCAAACCTATAAAGATGGTCTCTCAAAGATGGCTGAAAGGTAAGATTCTGCATCTTGATAACAATGTTTGATACCTTTCACAATGTGAACACAGTGTAAATGGGAAAGTGCAATTTGTGGCCTTTGTGTTCAGTTGCATTCTCAAGGTCAGGGCCCGATAAATGGTATGCATGTGAATTCCTATGGTCTGATTACACGAAAGTCTAAATTCATCTTCAGTTCCTTATATCACTGCTTTCTAATCATGAAAACCTTTGAAGATTTGCTGATAGATGCATGTTAACATAATTTTATACAATTTTGAGGACTGTATTTTTATACATAGCAGTCTGTAGTTGGATATGTTTTCCAACTATGTGTTTATGTGTTTATGAGGATAATAGGATGACTTACTGGTTCAAGTTGGGGTTAAAATATTGTTCTATCTATTTATCTATTGTTTTATCACTAAAGGAATATAGCTCTGTTATTGTCCCATAAGACAAAATAGATAGATAGATAGATAGATAGATAGATAGATAGATAGATAGATAGATAGATAGATAGATAGATAGATAGAT
>JBAJHX010000043.1:19160492-19216965 GCA_037176925.1 Amniataba percoides | reverse complement strand
AGATAGATAGATAGATAGATAGATAGATAGATAGATAGATAGATAGATAGATAGATAGATAGATAGATTTTATTTGTCATCATTCTTTTAAATGTGGCATGGGGAGTTTGATTTATCTGGGATTATGTTGTGCAACACTGCATTCACACCCATCATTGTGCTTATTGTGTTGAGGAATGTGTTCAGATGTTTCTCTGTGGTTTTGCTCTCACAGTCAGAAGCCTCTGATGGTCATCCATCATCTACAAGACTGCCCGCACAGTCAAGGTACCGCTGTAACTCTGGTTTATTATGGCTGAAAAACACTGAATGTAAAAAAAGAAAAATTTAGGCTTGCACATCCTGCACTGTCCTTCTAACCCAGGCTTGGGCTTGGTTTCATGGTGAGCACAATGGGTGCGTTCCTTAAAACCTGCCAAGCACGCAGTGAAAAAAGGATAGAATTATGTTCATTAATCACACAGCTGGTTTCCAGGATGTAAGCTCAATGGAAGTCTGCACTGGTGTTTCTTAACACATAAACAATAAAGACCACTCACAGAGCAAAGTCTGGCTTTTGCTTTTGACTTTTGCCAGGTTTGAAGGAAAAAAGCAGAGTGTTTTACAGCCTGCCTTTAAATGCCTGTACATACCAGTACCTCATTTTATTATGACTACCTATCATTACTCAGTTTGGTTCACAGCTCAATTATACTTTCTGAGGACAATTTTAATAATTTGCTTTAGGCATTTTGGCTTATTACATTGTGTAATTTTGGCAAGGAAAGTAGTTCCACCCGCTAAACTGCTTCCAAATTTTTTGACAGACACCCTGTGTGTCTGTACAGTTCTTACTTGCTTATGTGTTTCCTTTTAAATCTTCATAGATGGATGAGAGCTACGTGAATTTTTTGAGAGCAAACAAAGTACAACTTTAATGATGACTTTAAAACTACTAGACAAACCTAAACATATTTATTACAACAGCACTGAAGAAGGCATTTGCTACCCATAAGTCCATCCAGAAAATGGCCAAAGAGGATTTCATCATGCTCAACTTGGTGGTAAGTATATTGGGCACATATGAGGAAAACCTTTCTCAGAGTAAAACATGCACATGTATAAAAACTGCAGCAATTGTAGTGAAAAAGTGTTGACTGAGCAAGTGATATAAAGACTTAATGTGGAAATACAGGATAGCTAGATGTGGAGTTACTGTTGTACAAGTTGAAGATTTTTCAACCAGCACATTCTTTCAAGCACATAATTTTTTCATACTTTTTTTGTTACTTCTTCTCCTCTTTATATCACATTGTTTTTATAGGAAGAGACTGAAGACAGGAATCTGGCCCCTGATGGCTACTATGTTCCCAGAATCATCTTTGTTGGTAAATACTTACACCATTTATCATAATTTTGAATTCATTCAGTTGGTTGAAAATAAATATTTCCCTTATTGTCCTTTGAGATTTAATCAGACTTGATCAAATAGCTAAACTTAATTATCCTCCTCTGGCTCTCTGGCATCAATCTCCTGTTTTATGAGCTCAACACAACTTAAATCCAAATAAAATTATATTTGAAAACACTCTCTGGCCCATTACAGATTTTTGCATCCTTCTGGGACACTCACAAATCTCACAGCAGTTTTTATGTATTTTTAGCAGAGTAAGGATTCCAGCATAGCAGATGGCATAGATATGGCACTGATAAGAAGGAGGGGCTAACCGGCTCAGTACTTCTGTATTCATAATGATGGTGTGGGAAGTGTTGGGGAAACTAGGACAGGAGGTTCTGTTCAGTCAGTCCTATATAACCACTTATTTGGATGTAAGATTTCACCACATCATCTCTCCCTGAAACTGACACCTGTCATCTGCTTGCTTCTCTTTCCTCCACATGTCCTCACTTTCTTTATTTCATCATCATTTCACTACTAGTTGCCTGTTACACAATAGACAGCCAGTTAACAAAATGAAAAAAGCAGGTAATGCTGACTTCTCTGTCTCTCTCTCTCTCTCTGTGTGTGTGTGTGTGTGTACGTGGCATGTCTTTCTGCAGATCCATCTATGACTGTGCGCACAGACATCAGAGGAATGTACAGCAATCGCGCCTACACCTATGACCCCAGTAACAT
This sequence comes from Amniataba percoides, assembly GCA_037176925.1. Taxonomy (NCBI): domain Eukaryota; kingdom Metazoa; phylum Chordata; class Actinopteri; order Centrarchiformes; family Terapontidae; genus Amniataba; species Amniataba percoides. Next base: position 19,214,849 of record JBAJHX010000043.1, on the reverse strand, counting down.
GGTACAATGTGAGTGACCGTTCACGCTCTCAAATGACAGAAGGAAAAGGGAGAGAGACTACCTGTCAGCAGTGCAAAGAAACACTGAGCCCTTACCTATTTTTGACAATCATCTTCCTCCCACAACATTTTGACAGAGATGAGAAACAGTTTTTGTGAGATGGATCTGACAGAGAGATTGAGGGCTTCATATGGATGTTAATGAGGGACTTTTGCAGCAGAGATGGCAGCTGAGGAGTTGGGAGAAATTTAGCAGCTGCAGTGTTTTAACCACTTTTAGAGATACTGTGTAGTTTTCAATACATCCATGTGTCCAAGTTGCAGAATAGTTAGAGAAAAAGGCCTGGTGGTTTTAAGGCAATGATAATTAATCAATGGTCACAAAATCACATAAACACAGTTTTACATACACGATTACCAACACCATCTTGCCAAGTAAATACAAACTGCCAAAGAACCTATAATATTCCTCACATGTGTAAATTATAGTATTACATGTGTTAGACCAGAGTTATTACGGTAAATGGGAAACCTTTAATTTGAGAGGAGAAAACATGAATAGCTAAGTCTTAGCTGTTGTTCAGTGTTGGTCAGTGTTGGTCTGTACATTAAGAGATCTGTCAATTAGTTTTGGCACTGCAGCCACATGGCTGTTCACATTTGGATAACATATTGTGCCTTTAAAACATAAAACACACACAGACTTGATGTGCTTCCCCTAAAATCATTCTCTTCTGCAAGATTATGTAAGTTGTCTTATCAAAATGAACCTAATTTGATGTAATGTTATTCATAGCACCAGTTAGCAAACTTAAATAGCCATTTTGGACAAAACAGAAAAAGGATAATGCACCAGAGTGTTATGATCTTGGAAGGGGACTATCTAACTATTGTACATTAAACCTGAACGATAGGCAACTTACTGCAGGCTTGATAACAGAAAGCTCCTCTGGGCTTCTGAAAACTGTCCTGCTTCCGAGATCTCTTTATAAAACTGCATTCACTGTTTCAGTTTGGGCCAACACAAAACAACAGAATGTCAATGTGTCTGTCTGATGGTGTCTACCATGGTCATCATCTTCGTTTAGTTTGTTGGTATGCTAATTTGATAATTACTATGAAAGACCAAGTACAGACCAAGTAGAGTACTGTCACTTTGTTTGCACGCATTTGGTCACATACCAAATTATCTGACAATGTGAAAAATGGGACCTGATGATGAAAAGACTGGGGAACATTAATGTCACAGAGAGTCATCCTCTGTGGATCACAAATGTCTGAGCCCAGTTTTGTCTCAACCCATCTTAGATATTGTAGATATTGTCATAGGTTATGTGAAAACTTTGAGCTGCTGGTGGACACTAAAGCCAAGGTTAGTAGGAATCATCCTCTGGGGACCATGAATATATGCACTAAAATCAATGGCAATCCATCTGATAGTTGATGGGCAATTTAATTCTAGACCCACAGATCCGCATTGCCATGGCAGAGCTACCTAACAACACATCACTTTACAGAGTGACTCAGTGTTCAGCACACAGGATCAAACCCTGGTTGCGCCAGATATTTATGTCTTGCCTAAGTATTATATTAGAAAGAAGATGATAATAACATTATGCTAATCCCTTTGTATTGGATGTTAACTGACTTGTCATTGAACTGGACATGCTGACTGAATCTGTGTAAGGATATTATTAGTAAATGATCCAATATCTAAAACATTATTACATAAATTTGAGCATTTCTGCAGTGAGCTTTTCATCATCAAGGAAAAAAGTATTTATGGCCTTTATTCTTATTTGTTCTCTCTTTTCCAACAGTGGTCAAAAACATGAAGAAAGCCAAAGTCCTGTTGCACAGTGAACTTTGACAGGGCTCAATCTGACATCTGACTTCTCTCCATACTCCAGTCAGGCTGAGCTTACTGTTCTGTGGTCAGCAACAGGATGTCGACATGCCATTCAGAGCTCAATAAAACCAAAATAAATGATCAGAAAGCATGTGTCCAATTTGTTCATACCACAGTAATACGGTGCTAGATAACAATGTGCTAATAGAATCCCAGGGATATTGAAGCTTGCATACAGGTAAGTGCATGCAAGCTACTGTGGCTGTTTTATTAAACTCCAATTCAAATCAATGAAATAAATGAAAAACATGAAGAGCAAACATTATATCTCATTTCTAATCCTTCTCCTACAACACATTAAATACTATTGTTTATTCTGCCAAAAGCTTTTTAATGAACAGTAGTAAGTGCAGGTTTTTCAAAAGAACTCTACAGACTTAAATACTGTGTGGAGGTGAAGTGTTTTTCCTGTGTGAGAGCAACTGGGAAATGGTAACTATCTAATATAGTGTATTAACCAGTGAACATCTTACAGACAGTGGCATAGTCTAACCACTAGGTGGCAGTGTGATATAGATGTCAGAGGTCCAATGACTTTCCACTATAATCATATTTCTACTAATTCATAATTAATTAAAATCTCCAATAGGTTTGATTCTATTAGATAAAAACAACTGACTAAAGCTGATCATATTTTGAGCTAGATCACTGGTTTATTATGTGTCTTTACATATATTACACATACAATCCTGCTTGTACTGTACAGTTTATCATCCAGCTCGTGTATATTCTGCTGTGTGATTATCAGACATGTGTTTGCTTGTTGAAGTGTGACAGTCATTACATTGCTGCACATGTAGTCATTACCTTATCTACACTTGGTGGACAACTCTCTGAAGACGTGCATTTGTCTCAGGCTGCTCCTCTTGTTAAACACCCCTCCATGACAACTGCAGAAATACCGTTTCTAAACAACTCAGGCCTCGACAGAATAGGACTGTGCTGCATTGCCGCAAATAGCCCAGATGCAGTTTTCTGCTGTCAAAGCAAGGATTAATGAGCTGTTTTTAATTGTGATGGCTCGGGCTGTGGTGAGCATTCTTGTGCTTTCACCTTTTGAAAATAAAGTAAGCTGACTGGTACAAACATATTTCAGCAGGAGTGGCTATTCTGCAACAGTGTGGACGTATCCTCAGATGCTCATTACAAGTAATAAGATGCATCCTGAAAACCCATTTAGTTTCTCTGAATTCAGAGAAAAGCAGGAAAACAAAGAAGCATTTTAAATGGGTCAGTGAGTTTCATTCCTAAATATTATTCTTCCTTAACATTTGCTGGAGGAACTGATCACTGAGAGATGATTAAATTATTCACACTTCCGTTGTATTTTCTTTCCCCTTTTCACAGTCAGCGCAGACATCTGAAGCAATTGTCTGCCTGCTTTTCTGTCATGTTTCTTCAGAACCCCCCCCCCCCGACACACACACACACACACACACATTCAAGAAATAGGTTTCATAGGCGTACACTCCTGGGTTCATAACAAATGTGTTTTCTACTCAGACTTTCCTATATCCTGGGCCTGATAATTCCCTGTCTGGCTCATTGCAGTGCTGTTTCAGTGCTCTGCTTCAAAAATCCTTTCAAACACTTCACGCCTGCAAAAAAGTGTCATATTGCTTTAGGAATATGAAGTATGTCTACCATACGCCATGTACTTCACAAACAGATGGGGATTTGATGAATTGCTGGATGTAAATTGAAATAAAGCTGATCAAAAAACTGTAATTGTTGATAATTACAAAGGCAGTGTCCCTTTAAAGAAATGCTCGGCATGTTGAAAGTTTGCCTCAATAGCAGCTAAGAGAAAGTATGCTGAAACTTTCTCTAAGTTACCTCTCAAACACAAGGTTGTTCCACTACTACTGCAAGCCTGAAGGTCTCATTTTTCTATGAAATTCTTCGCCAGAGCGCCAATCTCCTCTTTTCAGTCCTAACCTTGAACAAAAGACTGTGTGTGGGACGTCATTGTCAAATTTCTGCTGAAGGACAGTGTGAGAGAACGACATACAGTCTCGCGAGGTGTGACTTTGTGTTTAAGTCTGGACTGCCTTTATCTCAATGAGCTGTTGATCTCATGTCCGTTAAGCCAGGAGACTGATAGCTTAGCACAAAGACTGGACACAGCTTGGCTCTACCAAAGCTAACAATTTCACTAACCAGCACTTCTAAAATTCACAAATTAGCATTATATCTTGAGCATTATAACTTGTTTAATGCTACAAAAGATTATGTTTTTCCTTGGAAGAAATCTTGTGGCAGTAACATCATGAGACCAGGCAAACAGCAGAAACTGATATTGTCCTCTCACTCTCAGTTTATTTCCCAAAATGCCACACTATTTCTTCATAGAGTCATTTACCTATCCATGTTTCTTACTCCCATGACAGTTTTACAAAGAGACACACTGTTCTTTAAGTCCCAAATGGACTTTTACCTGTTACAAACCACCAGACCACAGTGACATTTTAGCTAATGCTAGGCAAGTTTAGCTTGTTAGTCAGAGTATCATTTCAATTCCCCCCAAAAATCTGACAGATGCTGGGTATAATGGAAGATCATAAAATTCATGCAGGGTATCATGGGAGATTAGGATGCACGTGGACAAATAGCTTGCGAATGGTGTCCTTTAGCTACTTTACAAGAAAAAGTCACATCAAAGTGGACATTATGAAAACAAAGTGGGAAGCCTTGAATTTACAGAAGTAACCTACTGTTCCTGAACACGCTGCCAAACACACACACACTCACACACACACACACACTCAGGTCCAATGTTCTTTGGTTTGACTTTGACGGTGGGGCCGCCTGTGACAAGGGCACCGAGCTATTAGTCCTCGTTTACACACTGCTTGGACAATTTAGCTATTCAAATAGAGGCCGCTTACTGGAAAACAGCTCCTTAATGAAGAGATGGCCCAGTAATATGCCATAAATCTATTCTTTTATTCTGCACACACACACCGAAGTACACACTGCCTCTATAAATATAGAACCATTATGTACACCATGCACTGTTACACACACACACACACACACACACACACACACACACACACACACTCCTCACACACATACATGGAGCCAGACCAATATTCTAATGTGTTGGGGAGAAAACTGGGAGCAATTTTCGCCACGTAAATCAAAAAAGGTCAAAATGCAAATGTCAGCTTTTCCTCCTTCTTCCCTTTTAATTATTCTGTCAGGTTCAAAGAGTCTTCATCAGAAAGGAGCCGTTCTGACAAAGGAAAGCCTGAGCTCACAGATAAGCTCAATCTGCGTCTCCTCTTGACACTTTCTTCTCTATACTTAGCCTATCTACACTTCTCTCACACACACAGCCACACTTAGCATTACCTCAGAGTAAATTACAATGTATCTGTATGAGCGCGGTGCCACAGAGATGGTTAAGCAATTACCAGCCGGCTGCGGATGTTGAGTCAATTAATTTACACGGCGGGTGTTGTCCTGTTAGCTGGCTCTGAAAACTCAGCTGATATAAGATTAAAGTCCAAACATTATTGGCTCAGATCACAGTGGATGGAGTCAGCTCATAGATCTGCTCGCAGTTATTCTGCAGATGACTGCAAAAAAAGAGCTTTTCTAGAAAAAAAGACATCATTTTACAAGACAGATATTTTGTGTTTAAATCTGTTTCATTCTCATTAATTTACTTCGCTTTACTTTACTAATTCATTTAAATGTCATGCAGATTGCAGCATGGCCAAGTAACTTTAGGGGGAATTTTCATATTTTCTTTTAAACTAAATCTCTAACTAGGATTTCCTGTATCTGTCTGTCTAAATATTTTTATACACTGAGTGTCGTAAACACAATTTAATGGAACAAACAGGTTTTTAGTTAAAAAATACAATGCAGTTCAACAGACAAAAAAAACACAATATGAAAGAGGAAGAATCTTTTTCCTTTTTCACGAGGCAGCAGCTGAAAATGAACTGTATCTTCAAACAAATCCATAAAAACATACTCAGGATAAAATATAAAATTAAAGAAATAAGTCAAAAGAAAAAAAAGCCCCGTCACCCTCAAGTAAATAATTTATTTTTTCAACCAGACTGTGTATAAACTGTTTAAAACATAAAAGGAGCTGTAATTGTTGGTTTTCTCTGCGAATGATCTTAAATGTGTAAAACTTTTCTTCTTTTTTGTGATTAAGAAATGCTCTGAAATCACAGTTTATTAAAGTATAACTGTGTACTGAAGGAGAAAACACATTTTCAGCTGTCCAGAAATGCTGTTTTATGTTGATATGATTGTCGGGATCTCCGACCTGAATCCTCTGCAGTCTCTCCCACCGCAGCTCATTATGTCCCTCCATCCCTGTGTGGCAGGCAGCGTCCATCTGTGCTCACACTGCGATATTTGGCCTTCATTTTTATCTGTGTTTTATAATTAAGAGTTATTACTTGCAGTGCGTCAGTTTTCATAACTTTCTACAGTCTTTATCAGTGTACCTTCCATGGTGTTTTTGGAAGCAGGCCTGCCTGATGTCATTTTGCTGTTGACAGTATACTGTGTGGCATCTTTAAACTCATGAATTTACTCTTTATCTTCATCTTTTAAATAACGTCATTCTTAATTGTCAGCGTCTATTATGTGTTACCTCTAAATGGAAATATTCATTTTATCTTTATATTTATGAAAACCTCTACCTAGAGACTCCCTTCACTTGTCTGTCTGCCTTGGACTCAGTGACAATGTAAATATATTAATATACATACAATATGAAAGACACACACACACATACACACACACACAAATACGGACACACAAGGTCACAGAGATACTCTAGAAAGTGAATAACAGGAGGCTGGAGCCGGCCGAGGTGGAGAGTGGTCTTGCCGTGTGATTTGCCACATACATCAACTCTGTTGAGCAGAAAATTGAAATGGAAATGTGGGCCTTGAAAGAGTGTGGCTCCCATTTACCCCTGGACCAGAGCTAATGATTTGTCATTTCTCTCAGGGGCACAAGCTGCTGCCCTCGCTCTCACACTCATCCTGCACCACGGGCCCGGGCAGCCCCACCATCCCCTCCTGTACTCTGTGTATTTACATATGTGCGCTCCAAATCCATACCTGCGCTGTTTCACTCATATTCGAGCATGACCACTTTGTTTACAGGGACGCCTCAGTGTGGTGTTGAATTATCGAAACCTCTGAGGCTTCTCTTGAGGTGTGTGAGTAGTTTAAATATTTATTGAAATATGCTCATAAGAATGTGTTTTGCAGTTTACAGCATGACAGATTATTCACAAAAGTGCTGTGTTCATCAGGTGCTTCACACCAGGGTCCTATAACAAGAAGCCTCTTTTTATTATGCCTGCTTTAGTAAACTTCAATAGGTTTTTTTTAAAGCATGCTATTAAGCCTGTAAAGTGTTTGACAGCAACACTTTATCCGTGCATATCTGATGTACACGGCTGCTGGCTATGGCAAAGGCAGCGTGGTGTAAAATGTAATATTTGTATCTTAATAGACGTGCTAATATTAATGTTTATGTAAACTGCAGCGGGACTTCTGAGATTCAGCAGATGGCTCCTGAATTATTGAGGACCAGCTAACACGTCATGGTCTGAGCTGCGTTTGCCTTTTATTACTGTTTGAATCTGCTTTTCATGAGCTTTCATCATGTCAATGGAGTTATGAGCGCAGGGGCCTCGTGTTTAAAGCAAAAGCTCGACGTGTGATTTATTATTGATCTGATGGCAGCTGCTGGGATACCGAACTGACACAAACACACTCACGCTGCACTCTGGAAAATATTCTCTGCTGACTCGTTGCCCTCCATGATTGCCGTCTTATCCTGTTTAAGGTTTCAGACTTTTCTTAGATCTTAATTTATTGAGTGAATTTGAGGATTGCTGGAAGGTTGGTGTTCAGTATTCTACTCTGTGAGAGGAGGCCAGTTGAAATAAAAGAGTCAACATTAATAAAATGAGAAGTCAGGTTTAAAAGTAGACGTTTTCTCTCGCACTTTGCCCTCTCTTAGTATCATGAAAGAGTTGCTGATCATATCACATGTTTTATTCATTAACCTAACATCACGTGTCAGAGAAGCAGAACTTAAAAGTAATGTAAACTGGATGACCTGACTTTACTCCCGGTGCGAGTTGAAAATGAAAACCAGCAGTAAAATGCATGAGATGCTTCCGTCTGACTAATCCAGCCTCAACTTGAGTCTGATTGACACCAAACACGTTTGCAATTTGCGTCTGCTAGAATTTCCCTCTCAGTGAGCAAAACAAGCTTCTCTACTGAACACGGAATTTGACAACTGCTAGAAATAAATTCACATATATATTTCAGAGAGTTTCAGGATGATCATTTGTCTAAGTGATTAATAAAAAAAGATTTTTCTTTTTTTAAAATAAAAAACATATTTAAGATTGTGAGGATATTCTAAAGGTGATGACGGTTGTGCATTTAAATAATAATGCAGTTTGTTGAAACACATCAGTAGAGATCTTCAGTCACAGACTGTGCTTGATGGATAACTGCGTGTGACAGGTTGGAGAAGCTTTGTATCCATGCTGAACACTCCTACACAGCATTGCTGTATTAGAGCATTACAACCTTTCTTACCTTTGCTGGCTGTGCTGTTCATTGCATCACTTGGCACTTCAGACGCAGATGCTGTGTTGTTCTTTTAAGCTCTTTGTGTTCAGTGGGTATGCATGAAAAGAGATGTCTGATAGTGGAAAGTCAAATACTGAACTAGTACAATTTTAATTTAGGCACTTTACTTGGATGATTTCATTTAATGCTACTTTATACTTAATACTACTTTATACTTCTACATTTACCTAACAGCCTCAGTTACAGTTTTGACAGAATGAGATTTTATATAGAAAACACTGGATAATGCATGGTCAAATATTCTTGGGTGCAGACCTTTTACAGAAAGTAATGTAGTTGAAGCCTTGTCACATTTAAGATTTCTGAATTTTTAGGTTTCATTTAAGTGTCAATAAGTGTTGAAGACCCAAACAGTTAAAAATTATATAGTTATTAATTTCATGTTGGCTATCAGAGAAAAGTCTAAAAAAATAAAAAAAATACAAAGCTGTCTTGTCCTCTTTCCTCCCCCATTAATCATCTCATATTTATCTTGTGATCCTGTGGGAAGATGGGTAGAATTAGCTGATAATAATACTACTATAAGTTTAAGTAGGATTTTGAATGTAGGACATTTAAGTTTACGTGAGTTTTTTTTAAATACCTGTATTAGGAAATTAACTTGAGCGCATCTAAATAATTTTTCCACCACTGAAGACCCCCCAACACTGCATACATCACCACCAGCAACAGCTAGTTCAGTAATGCAACCTGATGGGAGAGAAGTTCATCTATTCGGTGTTGATCCTTACTTATAAAAGCGCAGCCTGATAACATAACATGATCGTGATGATAATGATACAATTAATTTCATTATTCTTCTTTCAGAACACACAAAACACAGTTAATATTTGTGGACAGCTGACACTCAGCAGTTTGATTTCCAATCCTTGTCAGGTTGACTGACAGACCCCAGACAGCCACACACACACGTGATAAGAAAGAATCCCAACCATGTACAAAAGTAAACTAAGAACTCTTTTATTCTTTTTTGTTCATTTTATATATCTATCTTTAGCTGTTTATTTATTTTTTTCTACTCGAGTCCTTTAAAAGTTTGTCGTCATGCTAGGTGCAGCTTCAGTGTTGGTAGTACATGCAAGGTTGTGGATTTTGTTGGTGGAGGTTTTCACACATCGGACAACTGGAGGGAGGGTGAACGGGGAGCACTGGCTCCGAAACCCCCGAGTGGATGAACTCTGTCCACTCTGGAGTCACCCAAAAGAATAAATAAATATAAAGAAAGTAACCCACCGCAGACTCAGCTGCGGGGGGTGGGGGAGGGGCAGGGGACACTGACCATCATCGAGGATTCACAAAGGGTTAAGCAGAAGCAGTTCAGTTCTTGCTGCGATAGTTGCCATCCAATCCATAAACGGGGACGGTTTTTTATCATGACATCATCAGTTGACATCTTTAGTGCAGTCAAAAGAAAAACAAAACTCTAGAAGCAGGCAGTCTTTGTAGGTGTGTGGGGGGGTAATATACAAAACACCCTCAGACAACTTTGTAGAAAGAAGAGAACGGGAGAAGAACAAAGAGCGGGGGAGCAGGGGGGGAGGGACACTTCATTCACATTCCTGTTTGTGATGGGGTGACATTAAAGGAGACATCAGGAGTATTGCTTGTGACTTTGGTCTGGGTCTATTTGACAGAGTGGAGGGGGCACTGGATCCCACCATTTACTGTGATTAGCATTTGATCAAATTTCAAGGCGTTTACCCTCAAGTCAACTCTGGAAGATTCCCTTTTCCTGCCTTCCTAATTCCAACTCATAAAACAACCAAATACAAGTAAAAAAAAAAAAAAAAAAAGGTACATATATGACATCACACGTGCCAGCTGGTGGATGCCACTTTTAGCTGAGGCACCTTACAGTGCATATATATATATATATATATTTTAAAACATTGTTGGCTACAATAGGGATGAAGCCTGTTAACCCCGGCAGTGTTAGTGCCATGCTTTATGGTGCCCAGTGAGTCACAGAGAACCACTAATACTTAGGAACATTAACATCTTCACGGTCCCAGTGACAGAGAGGGAGTCCAAACAGTTTTTTTAGGATGGGATGAACTCAGCAGGGAACAGAATTTGTCATTGCTGTTGTTCCTTATATACACAGAACTACTATACTGCAGCAATAATGATTGCAGGTCACAATACACACGTGGCCACCGACAGCTACGGATGCACTAAAGAAGCTTGACAATTCAATTACCCCCATACTGAATGGAATACACAGTTTTTTGTACAAATCAAAGGTACATTGTTCAGTGGATATATATATATAAAAAACAGTAAAGGGTTGATTCAACCAAAAACAAAACCAAACAAGCAAAAAAAAAAAAAACTGTGTAAGGACAATACTGGGGCAGATACACACATGGACATCATCATCTTTGGTGAAGACTCCACAGAGTATGCTTCTAGACATCTGAGCACACACATAGATTGCAAACACACACACACACACACACACACACACACACACACACACATTTCCTACAGCTTGGAATAGGAATTCACTGCAGTTACTTGGAAACACGTCCTGATTTACGAACTCAGAACACGAGGACATTTTACAGACTTGGGGTGTCAAAGGTCTTCTTGAACTACGCGATTAACGTGTTTCTACAGATGGAGAAAAGGGGACGACATCACACCGTGATACATTTGGTTGTAACCTACTGGCAGAGTTTATCAGATATTAAGCATACAAGTGGTGAGCTCATACAGGACTGAATGTTGCTTCACTGGTCCTCTGTGTGTTTCCAAAGAGAATTCTGTGGAGGGATTACAACATGTTTGATTTCAACTACCGAACGGCATGATGTGGCATCTAGTGAATGGAACTTCACACACTATATGTGGGCTACAGTACATCGAGCACTTTCTATGAACAGTTCAACTGACAGCTATCATGGATCCCTGCCACGGAGTTACATAGTTACAAGATCTGAGAGGTCCGTATATGCTATCACTGTTTTCACTGCAGTATCATCCCTGATCCTCAAATGCCCAATCTTCAGAAAAACAAAGACAAAACAAACAACGGGAAAAAAAGAAAAAGAATTAAGGAATAAAAATGTCCCTGTCCACCCCCACCCTCCCCCCAAAAACAAACATTCACAAGAAATCTAGAAAATAGAGACAAAGATTCAAAGCTGCCTGTGGAGGAAGATGCTGGCATTCATTCAAAATCATTCACTGATGGACGCTCTCCACCACGTGTTTTCTGCTCTGTAGGCCTCCCAGTTCAGTTCCCATGCAAAGCCATGGCTTAGATCAAGGAAAAATACAACGTGCAGCACCTCCCAAAGCTTTTCCCAAGACCCAGGCGAGGGGAGGAGTCGGGCGGGGAGGTGGAAGGAGACTGCGATGCTCTCAATGAGCCCCCGCCCCCCATGGTTCAAGTATGAAATGAGAGTGACATAAAATAACTTAGAGAATATGCTCACGAATGAATGAACAAGACATAAAAGTCAACAAAAGTGTGGTAAACTGCTGCGATGCCTGGCCCGTGTGTTCTTTCCAGTCAGAGAATCAAACAGGACCACGATATTTTGGAACATCTTCATGTTTAATACAGGGGCGAAGAACATGTTGTCTCATCTAAAGAACGGACCACGCAAACACACATTAAACATTATAGAGCTATTTTTTCTTCTCTTTCTTGTCAGTACTAGATTTACATCCTGAAGATTTATGCATCTTTAAATTAAAGTTCAATATAGTCATTCATTTTAGCAAGTATATCTGTTTGTTTTTGTTTTTTTTTAGGTCCATACACGTTGGTTTTAGTTAACAAAGATCCTGTGCTTCTAGGCTACATTTCACCCTAAACTGGCTACACTCATTGATCAAGAAAATAGACAAACCTGCGTAATTTCAACTTCCACGTCTAAAAACACGATTTCTCTGGGAAACATAAAACCTCTCAGCTGTCTAAAAATATGGATTCCAGTTTTAAAACAGAAACAAAATAAAAAGGACAAAACTCAATATGATGAGAAAAGACATGGTGAGGCTGAAGTCCTCTGAGGAATGAGAGCGATGAGCTATGGAGGGTTTGTGAAACTACGCACGTTTATTTCCACAAGTACAAAGTGCACGTGCGTGCCAACACATGGGACGGAGGTAAGTGTCTCTGTGGGCTGGTTGTTGACAGGGGGCTCTCTTGCTTTCAGGCCTGGGTCAGGGGGGGAAGGAGTGGGGGGGGTAGGAATCCCTTGGTCCCTTGACTCCCTCAGGAGCTGAGGGTGAACTGGTCTTGCTCAATGGGCTTTTTGACCCAGGCCCCCAAGCCGGCCTTGTGGAAAGCCTTGATGAGAGCCTGTTTGGCAGAGTGGTACTCTGTGGCTGCCTGCTTGGCTTCATGGTAGGAGGTGGGCTTGAGCATCTTTATCCACAAGATGGACGACAGCTGAGAGGGAAAGAAAGAGACAAAACTGAGTTATATGTTAAAAAAACACTACTCATGCATTTCAAAATAAACATATGACTGTCTCAAGAGAAACAAAATATGATGAATCAGTAATGGGACTAAATTGACAGAAAATAAATCTCACTGGTACTGGTAGATAAAAGTACTTTGTGATTTAGGCTGAAATCATGGCCCATCTACCTTGGAGTGTAGGCGCACCCAACGGCTGTAGAGGGCGTTCTTGCAGAGACGTGAAGCGCGACCCATATCGTCCTTGCCTGTAGTTGCATTGATCACCTCCAGAGCCTGGTCTCCTACCGTCCAGTTCACACTGAAGTTGGGTGCCTTGCCTGGCTGCCTGGCCTCTGCATTACTTATACCTGGAATCGAAAACAACAAAGGTCAAAGACTGAGCATCACACCAAGTCAGATATCGCAGAGGTCCACTTCAGGGTGTTCCTTTATGGACCGAGAAGTTCTTAAGCTAAATAAACCCTATAAAAGTCACTGGATTATCAGGAAAATGGACTGTCAACCTCAGAACGTAAACAGTGCGAGTAATGATGTATGCTTTCTTTCCCCTCCCCACTAAGCTTCTGTGGGAGACACACAGGAACCTCCTGCAGCTCAACTGTATGGATGTATTAAACAATGGATGAGGTATCCAAACGAGGAAGCCCATTCCTTCAAATGACAGCTTCTCCCACAAGTTTTGCACTTTTTTTTTGGTTGTCCTACTAAGTGAAGACAAAATGCTGTCCACCCAGGGGACTCTGAGGTCAGAGCCTGCTCTCCTCCAGCACATTATGGGCCACTGTATCTGAAGCATAACTGGGAAATATATGGATGCCATAAATCTTGGTGTCTTGCTCTTTGTGTATGTGTGTGTGTGTGTGTGTGCGTGTGTGAGTGTGTATTAAGCTACTTGGTTCCATTTGGCAGCACTTGTGGCAGAAGATGATTTAAAGGGGATGAAATTTTCAGTGCTCTAACGCCACAGTGCTTCACCGCTAAAAACTCTCTAAAGCGGAAAAGGTTAATAACCTCCTACTATTACCTCCTTTACCACCATTTATAGTGCAACCAGAGAGGAGGAGCTGGGGAGCTGCATATAGCTCAGGGCCCTTTGAGATGACACCCCTCGTCATACCCAGGATGTGAAAAATGACCACAGCGTTACCTCACTTGTTTGATTGTGAGTGTTGAAGTAGCTTTTGTTGTTGTCTGGTTTGCACTGTTGCTGTGATGGATTGCGTTTTATCTATTCTTATAGAGAGGAACAAAATCCAATAACTGCTTGGCAAATGTAACTTGTCAGTGCAGGCCTGTCAAGCTTTGCATTTCTGCATTTTTGGAGATTGGAGTTGTGTTTTTCCAAATTTCATAAACCAAATACACAAGAGAAAGTGCACAGATGGATGACACAGTGTGTTTGTGTTCTCTGATGTTAGGTACAAACATTAGCGTGTTGTGTAATTAGCTCGCCATCTTCAGTAGTTACTGATTGTTACTTCCAAGGCCAACGAGCACATCATTAACTAACTACATTTGTTTGTGGTGTTACAGGCTGCGCTACAAAAACCATGTAATGTTTCCCCACCAAGTGGAAAAGAGCTAAATGAGAGCTGAGAACCAAATGTGATTCGTGCATAGAGGTTTGGCAAATCAAACATTTCTTATAGGGACACTTTTAGATGGTACTGCTTTAAAAAGTTTTCTGAACAACATGGGGACAGAATGAGTACTATGTCTAAAAATGGAAAGTCAAGGGAAAAAAAGGAAAGACAAAAAAAGTGCAGGAGTCCATGGCCTTTATAAAAGGTCAAGGCAATGCTGAAAATTTACACAAAATGATAAAGTTATTCAAATTTCCCAGGAACTAGGTAAATGTCAGGTCAGCTCAAACAGAAGAAAAGCAATAACTGTCTTCCTGCCATGGACTGTCCAGTGAGGTGGATAAATGTGTTTACTGCTTGGATTTACCATCTCCCTCTCTGATATTTAGACAACTGGAGTTTGACTAGCAAAGATTAACAAAGAGGTTCTCTCAAAGAATGAAAAGTTCAGATTTCAGCAGACATCTTATTTGATTCATCCCCACTCCCCACCCTTATTTCCCCATCTCCACAACATCAAAGCAGGCACTGACCGCTGAGCAGAGGCCTGTTGAGGGTGAACTGCTGAGGCAGGTCCTCGATATCTGCGATGCGCTGGTACATGGCCCTGGAGAGGTGGTCAGCGTGGTAAAGGCTGCCAAGGATGATGCTGGAGAAGTAGATTGGCTCTGTGAAGTAGCTCATCAAAGAGCCCTGAATGCCCACCACATTCCACCTGCACAGGGAAAACACACACACACACACACACAGATTAGATAACCTGGAATTTCTTTATTGGCTGTTTTTACTGTGTTTTTGTGTTGACAGTGCAAACATGTCTTTTAAAAATGTTAGCATCATAGACTTTTAACATGTACTTCTAACTTTCTATGTAAACTGCCAGCTACCTAGTCACACCAGACAGCAAATACCATGGTATATCAGAAAATATCCATTACATGAAAAACATCAGACATAAAAGGGAAAGAAAAGTTTCTTGAGCATCGAAAAGTTCAGAGTCTGAATGCACAAGGAAATATGATAATATGGTATGTGCATAAGCAGACACGCACGTGGAACCGCACAAGCAAAATATATTAGTACACAACCAACCAATGCAATCTACCACACACGATCACCCACAATCCTACAGCTTTGTACACTCCGAGGTATCCAATTTCATTTTCTACAAACTTTCATGTATTTCTACGCTGTGTCATTAGCCATCTCTCCCCAGTCATTTCCCCATTGACATGCTCTGTGAAGCGTTGTTGAGAGAGAGAGAGAGAGAGAGAGAGAGAGAGAGAGAGAGAGATGGAGGGTGGTGAGAAAATACGAGAGGAAAGGAGTCGGAGGGAGAGAGGAAAAGTTATATGGAGATGAAAGACTTAAAGGTAGGAATTATTTTGTATTTTTCTTGTAATATTTCTAACAAATTCCATAAAACAACCAAAACCAGCAATGACTTATTAAGTCTCCCAACTTTCTGTGTGGCATGAAGACTATATTCATTCCAAATCATTCAAGTAAATCTAAAAAAACAAAACAAAAAACACCTGCCTAAATTATTTCCCAACACAGCTGGGCACTGTGGTTCTTAAGGACATTCCTCAAGGAAGAGTAAATAGGGCATTTGTTAGGGACTATTTTCAGCTGCGGATTAATGCAGAATTGGTGGACATGTAAATATGTGTGTTCATGATAATGAGGGGACATCTCTTCCAGGGCTCGATGATGTCTTTTTAATAGTTTTGTTAGTCTGACGACAATAGAGCTCAGTGGCACAGAGGAATATGATATACGAGACGAAACAGGCAATACGAGTGGTAAGGATCAATTCATTGTTGGTTTTGGTCCTTTTGTTGGACACTGACAGTGTGATGATGCCTTTTGTTGGACACTGACAGTGTGATGATGAGCTCTCATTCTCCCTCTCACTTCAGGCAGACTGTTTGAGAGTGTCTGAAATTACCAACACAGACCCCAAACAATGAGGAATATGCAAGCAACAAGACCCCAGGCTACTCAGAGAGACCATTGTTTCCATGTGCAATATTCTCTGTCTGTGTGTGTACAAGAAAGAGTGCGTGATATTGTGTGTGAAACGGAGGGATGGCAAAATGAAGCCTCCGAATTCATAGCTGCGAGCAGTAAAGCACAAATTCAGCACAGTCAAACAGTTTCATAATATTCAGGGCTGTGCACAAAGTGCAGTAAGACATGCGCACACCCAGTTTTTCAACCCAACAACAGGGTTACACAAACACACCTTACTCAAGCACGTGAAAATAAAACGAAACCACAAACAAGCAAGTACACACACTTTTTGTTATGTTTTCAGAGGCATTCAATTTCATTCCTGTCAAACATCTGTTTTTCTTTGTTGTTATCTTATTCAATATCATGCTCTATGTATCTACACACATACACAACACACACAAACACACACACACAAGAACAGAGTCAGAACAAGTTAGACGGTTCACGTAATCCGCTGTTAGAGGAATAAGGATGGGATGAAACACAGGGAAATAACCCATAAGAGCTTTAGCTGTTTGCTAATGAGCTCATGCAAATAGCTGGGAACGGCAGACACCCCGGCAGAGGACTGCTTGTTCTCGCTGAGGCCGTGGGGCTGGGCATGTAATCAAAGGAAAATGAGAGGGGGGAAAACAATGTGTAAGGAGGGAACAGTACGGGCATGGTCAAAGTGTGCCAGTCAGTTGGTGTATTAAATAGCAGCCCCGCGGCTAACAATCACTCACATGGGCACAGAAGCAGGTGGGCAGCAGATTTCTCACCTGGCTAATAGCTGTGTCATGAGAGGACAGAGTGAGAAGCCTCGCACAATGTTTTCCTCACAGTGGAAGACATACACCCTTGATAACGATCCTTTATCGTTACTGTAAAGGGTTAATTCTCTCAGGCTCTGTATCAACTATCAACTATAACTGGTGTCAGCGTTTGTGTTTTTCCCTGCTATCTAGTAAAGCTTGGCCAGGAATAACCCACATGACTAAATGTACGGTCTCCAACCTATTTTGCCCTCTACTGACTTGGATCGCTCCACTTTGGACGGCCACACGAAATCTGAGTCACTGGAAGCAGCGCTGACACGCTGAAAGGCCAACAACACAGCGCAAACAGCGTCCGCTACACGGCCGACATCTCCCTCATCAAATACACACTCAGCATTCAATCACTCTGTGCGTTCAGGCAAGGTATTACGATCCTGGATGGAGGAGGAGGAGAAAAAAAAGAAGGGGGGCTGGTGAGAAGAGTTATGGAGAACTTTTATCGTTCATCACAAGGGAGGCACAGTGTTGCCTTGAACATGGAGAGAGAGACTAAAGACGCCATGATCTGCCTGCAAAAATGGCCCTAGGGACAGGGGATCCATCAAATGAGCTGCCCCGACACTCCCTGAAGAAAATGATAGACTTGAAACGACAGAGCGAGAACACAACACAATTCATTGCAGTATCAGGTGAATAAAACTCATAAAAACAGTACCATGAAACATGAGGGATGTACACTATGTGGCTACATATCCATCCATGAGAATGAAACATATTTTCTCATAGAGTATGAAGTAAAATGTACATGTGAATTTGTTTATTTGAATTCTTAACATTTTAGATTTTAGTACAGATTAAACACAGAGGATACTGAGAGTCGTATCAATCTTTTCATCTAAGTCTCGGCAAGAAAGTGAATAAACATATTTCCCAAAATGCTGATTTTCTGTTGAGTAACGAACAATAAAATACAACAAAGCAGCAAAAAGCTGCATGTAATAATTGAATATCAACTGTAACATTAACTGTTACATCTATAATTACAATCTTAAATCAAATTACCTTGCGATCTTGTCACTGCAGGACATAGTGAGTAACCTCTCCCCCTGCAGCACGCCGTCCCAGGTCTGGATGGTGTTGCTGGATCTCACAGGGATGGTGCCCTCCCCCGACTCAATTTTGGTCCGTAACTGGCCTCGTGCTTTCCGGTTGGGATGTCTGTCCCCTTGGTCTAAGCAAGATAGCACAGGAAGAGAGCAATAAAGGAGAAAGAAATACATAAAAAGCAGAAAACTGCAGAATAAATCAGAAGCTAGCTCTGTGCGTAAGGACTAACGTTTCTGACTAATGTGAAGGGTTTATTAAACAACTGCACTTACAATTGTACAGGACACTGAGAAATCTGGATCTCACCAGTGTGCAAAAACCAACAAATACAAACCTCCTAAATATGAGAACAACAAGAAAATACACAAGAAAAGAAAGCAAAAAAATGGCTTCCACAAAAAGCATGACCTGTTATTTATTATCATGTTATCAATGTTTTCTGCTGTTCCACCAGCAGGCGCCATCTATTCAGTGACTAATTGAATGTGGCTGTTTTCTATTCAGTCTGCCATGTGCATCGGAAAACACTTTGACAAGAGTAAGAGGGAGGTTAATCAGACAGACAGTGTGGGTGGGCTGGGAGGGAGAAAGACTGATAGAGACAGACAGCGAATGACAAAAAGCTCTAATTACTAGAGCCTTGTTTAAATGTGTCTGTAATGCGTATTTGGACATCGGAGTAAAATTCTAATTAAATGAAACCAAGCATAAGAGGGAAACCTACAAATTTAATTAAATAAATAACACTGTTGTCGAAACTGAATTGTGAACCAAGATGAGACCAAATTAAAAATATGTCGCCTGCGACTGAGGCTGGCTGAGGCTGAGGAGGAGAGATGGAGCCAGTGCGAGGCGCCCAGCGGAGGCTCGGTACCTTCCACTCCGGCCTCGTGCGGGGAGAAGATTCGGGCGTCTCCACAGGGCGAGGTGCTGATGTACAGGTGGAACTGAACGTTGTCCTTTAACCTGTAGCCTCCCTTTTCACACTGCATGAATATCGACTTCTGGTGGTCCTCCTTGTTGTTGCTATGACGACAGACAAATGGCGAATTTAATACAGGGCTAACAAACTATGCTTGACGGAAACAAATTTTACACCGTCCACTGACCTGAGAAAGAACTCCAGCTGTGTGTAGAGGTACCTGATGAGCGAGCGTCGGGCGATTATCTCAGCGTGGCAGTCATTGAGTGCCAGGCCGCGGTCGCTCATGTACTCACCGTTGATGCATTTGGTTCCCGTGGAGACGCAAATGACCTGTGCTTCCTTCACATCTGTCCCTGGGGTGGAGGAAACAAAGACATATTAGTTGACCTTTAAAGTACATACTGTACTGCACATGTTCTGCTGGCCTGAACTGTGTTTTAATGCACTTCATGGGACAGAATATTCTGTAATGACAAAAAGTACACATTACACATGAAAAGTGAAAAAATATGAGAGAAATTATGAGAGCTGCATGCGTTTATTATAATTTATTAATTATTAATATTGATGCATTCATGTGTGAGTAGTATTTTAATTGTAGTAGTAGTAATTTAATTGTTATATATTGAGATAATTTTACAAAACACTCAAAAACGTGTTTTGTTACTTATAATGTTTGACTTCCTCTGTGCAGTCTGACAAAAGACAAAAGTAAGATCTTCATTTGTAGTGAAGTATAAAAGATAGAATTAGAAAAGCTCAAGTGAGGTGCAAATGCTTAGAATTACAGTACTTGAGTAAATGTATTTAGTTGCACTCCACTATAGGTGATAGCACAAAACTTAGGGCACTGCATATCCTGTAAATAATGCTATAAATATTCAGAGAAAACATAATCAGGCTGAACAAATTGTTACCTAACTGTGAATATTGTCAAATTCTCTCTTTGAGTCTCGCAACCTTGAACTCCTTTGCATAATACTTGAAAATTGACTGTCAGTGCCGTATTTTGTAAGCATAAAAGCACCAACCATCTCTTCCCCTGAATCTACCTGTTGTCATGACGACCCCCGCTAGGACTTTCCGTCGCGCATGAGGGGAGGTGAAGTTGTCTGTCAGCTCACTGAACTTATCCACCACCAGGCGGGAGACTGCATCCGCCAGAACCTGGAGACACACACACACACGCACGCATGCAGACACAAAACAGGAAGAGACACACATACATACACACAGCCACACAAACACAAGCTTGTGTCAGATGTGTCAGCTTACAAAGCGCGTCTGATGTTATCCTCCCCTAGAGCACCATGTACCTGTCACAGTGTTCGCATTCAGCTCCAAACAAGAGTGTTGAAACGGCAACAAGTGAAACTGGGTTGACACCCTGAGGTATACCTAACTGTCTTTCAAGCAACGCTGTTTGAGTTTGGCACGACAGTTATAATTTACCATCTCCCTACAGAAAGCGAATCGCAAAAAACAAAAAGCTAAAACCAAACAAGTAAACCTAAGCAACAGATGTGAACAAAGCGTTTGTCGACACTCCACAACGTTTCAAACTCCAATCTAAAATCTGGGGGGACTCTCATGTGAACTTCACACATCTTTTGTTCTTGGACAGCCGCCTCCTCTCTCTGGCTCTTTATCCATTGCTAATGTGATGGAAAATGATGACAACCAAGAGGAGAGATGATGGCTGGGTGACCACAAATTAAAGCGATTAGTCCAAGATTTCTTCCCTGCTTCTTTGGAGTCACCCACTCATGGCCAGATCATTTGACTTTTGAAAGCCAGCTATGGTGTAAAAATTACTGTTGATCTCCAGGGTTACAAATTGTGCAAGTATTGATCAGTCGCACAGAAAACAAATAAGTCTGAGAAATATTTCCTTTTGGGAATAAGTTAAAAAAAACAAACAAACAAACAAAAAAAACACTTTTAAGTTTTTGATGGCTTTCATCGTTTGAGCAAAACTACCTCAAACTATAAAACACAAAACTAAAGTTAACATGTTTTTTGCCACAGCAGTAGACTCCAACCATTTTTCCCCATTAGTTCCTTGCCAGATGGAAACAGGCTGCAGAAATTAAATACCAAGCGACGAAGAATTAATTGAGCAATTAGTGGGGGCACTATCGTTAAAATGGGGTTCTTGTCGAATAAATCAGTTGAAAAGTGGAAAGAGTGAGTAAAGGGGAAAAAAGGCTTTTGGGGAGGCAACTGTTGACAGTGTGTTGTGCTGATTAGCTTTGCAGACAGTGTTATCTCTCTCCACACACTGGTGTGGCTCTGACAGTCACCTCTACAGTGGCATCAAAACCAATCACCTGCCCTTAGTCCCTGCACAGCTGATATGGATGATGTTTTAATGAAAACCAACTTCAATAGCAGAATCTGACAGACGGAGCAGTTTGGAGTAGATCGGCTTTTCAGTCCAAAAGAGAAATTTGGGGCGGGTTCCATACAGACAACAACCAACAATACTTTCTTGTTAAGTTCTGGCCACATCATCTGTTGAATCTCTGAGCAGTGACTGACCAAACTATGCTATGATGATTTAATCTAATCAACCATTCATCTTGGAAGACTCTCATTAGGGAGAGGGGTGTAATTAATCTTTACCAAGATGAAAAATGAAACAATCTAGGATGGAAAATATGGGCCTAGTATCTTGATTATATGCATAACAACAATTATCAGAATCCATTGTGTGTTAAATAAGGTGCTATTTTAGAGCTTTGCAGACCAGTGCATTTCTAAAGCTCATCTTAGTCTCTGTGATATCAAGTTCTGTCATTTTCTGTAATTATGGCTCCAAGCCTACTGATGATTGACAATGTCAAGTAAATGATCCAAGGACAGATTTAATAAAGGCAGAATATGAAAAATGAAAATGTGTCTGATACACCACTGCATTCTTTTAAAATGATATGTGAAAAAATGGGAAATACATCTGAGATCTGCCGTTATTCCACAAAGAAAAAAAATCTTGCATCTTTGAGGAATACCTGTATCTGATTTATCTGAAACTGATTATCTCAGTCACTGCATGTCTTCAAATTGAAAAGCTATCCGTTGTATCTACAGATTCGTTCACCCTTATCCAAAATAAAAATTCTAACAGCATGTGAGGAAGCACAAATCATTTGTGTATCATTATTTATTATAGAACAATGAGCTGTCTTTCAAAGTCCCCTTGGGTGAACGGCTATGGCCTAAAATGTTTATGAGCTGTGATGCTAAGCGAATTTATGATTGAACACATTTTTACTTTTAATTACAAGGGTACTCTAACAAGTGTAGTCTTTTTCAACTATTGCCAACAGAAGAGGCTTATGAAGAGCTTACGGGCATGTTACATTATTGAACACCGGATATATGCTGTAACTCAACCCCTGAAAAACTTTCTCTGGCTTATTAAATTCACAAAACAATGTAGTCATTCAAAAATAATTTCTACTTTCAAGGCAAAAGGGATACTGGCTCAACCTGAAAACCTGAAAACTGACTTTACAAAAGACAAAGTACTCACTGAGCCAAATCTTTCTTTGACTGGGGTTTATGATCTGATCTGGTCAGATATGACAATCTATAAAGAAAAGAAATATCTTACCTGGGGCAGGTGGAGCTGCAATCCCTCTCTCGGGATGGGCTGCCGGGATGGTGTCTGGTCTAGCTGCATGTTGAAGAGAGCAGAGAGGGCGGCCTGTGCAGCCCGGGCTTTAGCCAGCTTCTTGTTGCGCCCTGATCCTTCAAACGTCTGTGCATCCACTGTTACTGACATCACAAAATTCTTGGCATGACTCTCCCCGCTTTCTGAGACAAAGTCATATTTGAGGCCCGGCCTGAGCTCATTGAGGATCATGACTGGGTTTTTGCCACTGGACGGCGAGCTGAACGCCGATGGAGGGGGCAAAGGGGCCTGGACAAGGTTGCTGCCAGGTGGTGTGGGCAGTGGGTACTCCCCTAGTGAGTTTAAAGAGCTGCTACCATTGGAGCCTACATAGAAGGATTCTTCAGGTGCAGCCGGTGTCTCAAAGCCATTGAAGAGCATGTCTGGGAAGTCAGCTTGGTCAGATGTAAAGTCTGTGTTCACCGTCAATGTTCGACCCATGGCCAGGTGTGCCTCTGAAGCATTGGGGAACTGGACAAAGGAACGCAGTGCTTTCTCAGCTGCATTGAGTTTAGCCTTCTTTTTAGTTGGGCCCATGCCCTCAAACATCTGTCCGTTGACCTCCACAGTCATAACAAATACTGGTGCATGGACTGGTCCTGTCTGAGACAGCAGTTTGTACTGTAGACCCGGTTTGATTTCATTCAACTGCATCAGAGCATTCTTAGGCAAGACGGGCCCTGGTGTTTTCTTGCGCTTCTTAGCCCGGAACTTAGAGTGTGTATGTCCATTGTTTCCCTCTTCGAGGGGGCGCTTTCGACTGCCCAGGCCACTTCCATTGGGGAGCTGTTCAGCCACTCCCACCCCGTCTTTGCAGGACACGTTGTCCAGGTTTCGGTTTTCCTTAACATCGGTGCTGCTCGAACCTGCGGTGCCCAGAAAGAGTAACTTACAACGCCTTCGTTGCAGGATCTTGTAAATGCAAAATTTATAGATTCCTTTATCACTCTTTGGAACTGAACCAATGATTTGTGTTCCTTAATCAAAGCAAGAGAAGCTGGATTTAATTTATAACATATTGACCTAGAGCCTAATGATATTATGACAAATATTACAATAGCACTGGTACACCTACTGTTCCTAAAGATATACCAAGTTTGTAAAGATGTACCTTGGTCAACATTCAACACAATACAGGGAATTAACTTTTTGGTCTATATTGTGGTTATGTGGTATATAATTTTGAAATTAGCCTCTTAACACAACTTCAAAATTAAAGTTGTAGTTATGAGGCCTTGTTATTTTAATGGTCAGGGTATAGTGGGAAAATTGATTTGCACAGTCTTATGGGTCTCAAACACAAATGCACACAAATATGGGCACATTCTCAAGATTCAACATAAACACACGCACACACACAGGGCTGTATCTCATCCACTCTACTGATGTTTAATCACTTGAGTGCCTACAGAGAAATTGTACATGTTAAGTGTTCAGTTTCAAGCTGCAGGTTATGAAATATACTGTACTGGGGAACACATATCACTGAATCCAGTTAGCAAAGTGGATGGAATATTGGCAAAAATTTTCATTTATAACATCCTTCAGCAAAGGCTTGATAGGTTACTCCTTGCGGTACTCAGGAGAAAGAGAGGCCGCAGTGTGCATGAGTGGGATTGTAGGTTGGGTTGAGGGAGTGCAGGGGAGGAGTGCAGGGGGAGGAGCTGAGGACCAGGCAAACAGGAGAATACATCAAAGAGGCAGAAGGAGAAGACTCCACCTATTGCAGGATCCTAAAGACTTGACCAGTGAAACGGTGGGAGGTTAAAATGCTGTTTACATAAGATTTTGAGAAGAATGACTGTCATATTTAAAAAGAGGAAAGTCTGAATTCAAAATCTGTTTCTAATGAGGTGCCATTCATAAGACCCTGCGCCTCTGAGATCCCCCCCATGGAGCTTGTGAGAAAACACTCTGCAAAATGTACTGACATGCCGTTACCATCTGCATACTACAATTGACATGTCTATAGGCAAGAGAGAAGACACTTATTCTTAAAATCAAGAACACAAACTGCATATCCTTCAATTTATGAGCATATCTGCACTGAACACATGCAATATTTTAGGCGTGTGCGTGCAATCTGCAAACTGGTATTAAAGTTTTGCAAATAAACAAGGGAAAGGAGGGACAGCGTAACTGTGCACAATAGTAGCCACCTATCAAAATGATGATAGGTGAAATTTCAGTGTTGGACAAGGACACAATCTCAGCCAGCGGCCTTAGTTCAGCAGCATTAGTTGAGTCATTTTAGCTGTGATGTGATGAGGACGGACTCTCATAGAAAATTAATGGAAAATATACAGGATATAATACTACAGCTCATGTTTGTATGCAAAGGATAGAGTGCTTTGATCTTTTGACAATAAATATGGATATTTCCATTGGATTTAATGCTTAATATACTGAAATACAAACATCTGACTTGCAGTCACTACGTCTGAAAAGACAGATGTACATTGTGAGATATAGGGACCAAGAAGCCAATAAAAAAAAATTGTAATCACATACTGAAAACTCTCACATGCTGCTCAGACAGATACAATAAATATAATGGTACACAGAAACTGGAGCTCCCTTTCTCCATTTCTAAAATGTTAAACTTTCTGTAAATGCCTGCAACTGACATGATAAATTTTATGTTGTAACAGCTTTTTTTGCAGGATGATGGATATTTGGAAGGACTCCAGAGTTTAAGACCAGATCAGAGGACAAAAGCCAAAGAGCAACAGCCATGACGCCATGCACAGAACTGTAGCACACACATGCAGTTGTGGTCATTATCATGCCAGCATCTGTGTAATCAGCACCCATTAGTTCTGCAAAGACAAAAGATCCCATATGCTTGGATCTTTCAGAGCTTAAATCCCCTGTGGGGGCTGCATGAAACAAAAAATGGAGACCAAAAAAAAAGTCTTTTATCACAACTTCATTCTGGGTGCAACTTGTTTGCTGAGCTTTTGATTTTAGATGTTTCATGTGATTAAATAATTTCAGTAACAGCTAAGGTTGTCACATTAAAGGTAAAAATGACTTCCTGTTTTTCTCTGGTGTTCCCTTGGTATTAGAGAAATTGTCTAACTGAAAAAGTAAAAAAAAAAAAAGAGTCATCAGAGGCTTTGACAGCAAGAGCTATATCGCAACTCTGCTTTTTTTTTACTTAACACGTAACAACATGCTTCTCCTCAGAGCAGAAACACTGAGTATGACACTACACTCAGAACTGCTGCTTTGGATCTCGGGTTAGGGCACGGCTGGGATGACAGCTCTCTTTGAATGCAAGCTCAAAATTGTTAAGGTGCGGGGAAACACATTCAATCTTGTCTTCCTGTGCCGTCTGGGTCTCACTTACTGAGTTCAAACCAAAATGTCTAATTAAAGTTCAATAAGATGGAGTGGAGCGGAAGAGAGAAATGGAGGTAGAGGGAATCTGTAATATGACCTGAAGCCTCTCAGATGTAATGATTAGTTCTTCACTAAAAAGTTCCAGAAAAATCAGCAGCATGTATTTGTGTGTGTATGCACTACCCTGTGCCTTAGTTCAGGTGAGGACAAATGACGGCTCCAATCTCACTCTTGGAGGAAAATTAAATGGGAATACAATAAGCAACACGGCAGATACAAACAATGCTTTTTCTTTTTCAGCTGTAAGATAACTGTAAGATAACATCCTTAAATATGCAGGTAAGATATGTACTGTGTTGCATGATACATTATTTTAAAATGTAGGCAAGCCACTGCGCCAATACTTGAGAGATATAAGTGAGCAAAATGCGTCCACACTGATTACACATCAGAGGAGGACAGGGGGACATATCAGGGAAGACATGCAGGCAGACAGAAAGGAGGGAAAGAAAGTACGGGCAGACATTTAAAAGTAGAGACCAGCTATTGCTCAGACAGGGGGGCAGACAGAATTTAAAAAAAAAATGCAAATAATCAGAGTCGACTCACTCATATTCTCCTCCTCATCCACATCCATGGCGGCAGGTTTGTTCTGACCTGAGAGCAGCCTTGCCCCCACTGCACCTGGGGATCAGAGGACATGAAGGTGGACTGCATGAGCAGGGTGATACGCACGCACATAAACACATTCAAAGACCTTGAGTGGCTACGGCGATGATAAATTTCTTGATGCCCCAGCACGCACACACAAAGAAAAATGCACATATTGCACTGTGTAAGGAGGCCATGATGTAGGCATATAAATATTCAGAGACTGAGAGATATCAAGGTGAGAGAGGAGGCCAGGGCTGACAGGCCTTAATAGCAGGAGCAGTCTATTGTGACTTTAATATCCCTCCGATTAGACCTCATTTCCCACTGCCTGCTGAGAGATATACAGCTAGTGACATGGCCAAGTTACTCCATTGCCACACACACGACTTATCCCAAGGTGGAGAGTGCGATTAAAGCTCCATTAAGCAATATTTTTCACACTAACACAGAATCAAATGATTTCATGGAATCTGAAAAGTTCGCTCATGCTGCCAATTACACTGACAACGAACACCCAACTCTGGCTATGTGAGCTGTTTTATGCAACTGACACTGTTTTTACGTTTTTATATGGTTGAATCCAAAACAAGTGGCTCATCAAGAAATCATAACGTCTAGCAAACCTGGGCAATGCCTACTTCTTCAGCTCAGCTCTGGAAGTGAAATGCCAAGTGAACAACACAAAGCATGTCCAGCCTGAATTTATAAAAGGTTCTTTTTTCTTGGCCACTTGGGGGCAAAGGCACAACCTATAAACTGACATACCACTAAACAGTTACTCATTTCCACATCCACCAGATAAAGAGCAACATGAGCATTCATTTGAGTCTTGTTTCTGGACGCCTGATGAATCTAAGATCAGTTTTGTTTCTGTGTGGTTATTACTACGAACAAGCCCTTTCACGCTATATGGATTCACTTTTATTAACTGTTGGTTGATACAGTCTTAATGACTTTCTTTTAAAATAAATTGTTTTACATACAATTTACACATATTAATCAAAAGCACCACACATTTGTTGTATATTTCAAAACCTGCTTGAGAACTGCTTCAAAAAGTACTCCACTGATTTAGCATTCACTGCAACACTTTCAGACTCTCACGGAAAGTGAAAAAATTAAAACTGATGCCGCACAGCCAGAGATATGATTCATTATTCCATGAATTCTTCTTCTTTGTAAAACCAATACCCAGAATGCAACTTAAACACCAAACGTTTGTTGTTTTCAGTTAGTTAGGATTAGTGTGCAGCAAATGTGTCCGTCCTGATCTTGATGTACCTTGTCAAATAAATAGTTAACACTACTACAAATAATTGAAATCACAAATTTCATTGATGATTTGTGTCAACTTTAAGGTTTATTTTTGATAATCCTTTCAGTCAGACATCAATTTAATGATCAATTTCAGAAAAGGGACTTACTTGGAAAAGTTGCACCACTGGCTCACACTCCACTTCTAATTACAGAATTAACTCTGAGAAAGTTTCAACTACACTCCGACTCCCCCACCCCCCCACCCCCCCACCCCCACCCCAACAGTCTCTCCACCAACCACTTGAAAAGTCACAGCGCGACAAAAAAATATTGCTGAGAGCAGGACAGACAAGTGCCGGCTGATGAAACAGACTAAGAGAGTGAGTTTGACGAGAGAAAGAGAGAGTTAAAGCAGCACGGAGGCGAACGACACAAAGAGACACAGAGAAAGCAGGAGAAAGATGGCATTATGATATAGAACAGATTGTGCTGATTCTACTCTCCCTCCACTCGTCTTCCATCAGTGCCCCCATTCCTCAGCCAGACACTTTCTTAAGCTAAACTAAATGGGCTAATTAATCTGGGCTAATGGTGGGTGACAGCAAATATGCTAGCACAATTATCACCCTATTAAAGATTCATATTCCAACCCATAATTGAAAATGAAAAGGTGGGGTGAGCATGGGAGGATGGGTGGGAGTAGGTCCAACAGAGTGGAAGATGAGAGCAATTTTTCTCAGGTAGCAGAAGCCCCCCCCCCACCAGCCACCAAAACCACATCAACACGCAAGACTAGTTGTGCTTCTTATTGGCAGTTACTTCTGCAATGTATGATGCTGTGTGATTTGATGTTTCTAGGGCTTAAATTCCCGAGTTGAACCTGCTGGCTCTAAATAGTTTGAACATCTTAAATTGGTCTTTTACTGACAAATAAAGTCTGCTGTCTCCTCATGTTGATGGTGTGGCTAGATGTGAAATGAATAAGGATAAGTGAATTACAATCAGTATATCAAAGTGCAAAACCAAATATTAAACAAAGCTATTATTTTATTTGCATGTTTCTCTTTCCTCCCTCATACTTCCTCCAACACACGCTGCTGCGTACTTTCATCAGCACACAAGGCAAATGTGCCTGTCAGTTTTGATTCTCAGATGAGGCCGCCTTGGTCATAAATCTGTAACTATGTCTGAAATCAGGTGCAATCAGAGTGGAGAGTCCAACAAAGAATTCATAAAACGAATAAGTGTGTCTGTGTGTTTGTGTGTGTCTTGAGAAGTAAACCTGCAGGTAAACGGCTGCGCAGTTCTAAAGGGCACTGTGCTTCAAGAAAAAAAAAAAATCCATCACTGCATTCCCTTACTTAAAATGAAAACTAATCTCTTTTTAAATCATTCTGTATTTTAAAAAGAAATACACCAGTGTCAATGTTGAGATCAGTTTGTGTGTGTGTGTGTGTGTGTGTGTGTGTGTGTGTGTGTGTGTGTGTGTGTGTGTGTGTGTGTCGCTGGTTAAACATGGTATCAGCATTTCTCTCTCCTCTCTTTGACAAAGTCACAGATCAAGTGAATGCTGAGGAAAATCAGGACTAACTTAAATGTGGATAATATATTAAGTTGCTGGATAATTAATGAAGGAAAGGAAATTATACATTGCTTGAAGGAATACGTATTTAGGCAGGCAGTAAAATTTTCTTTAAGATGTGTCAGTGCCTGATTGGCCCGAGTAAATACTTTAAGATTGGTAAAATGGCCATCAAGAGTCAAACAAAACCTGGTTGAGTTGAGATACGCATATACGCTTTGGAACAAAACGTATTGTTAATAACTTTATCAAGGATTGTAAATCCTTCTGCAATAAATTTCTCCAGTATTTGTTGGGGTAACATGGTACCTTTGGATTTTGTGTGGGACTGACAGCAATCTCATGTTGGCCACTGCTTAGACTATGTTGGGCTGTCAAACAAATTTGGTCTAGAGAGATCTCACAATCTACGTTTGGCAAAAAGGGGATATATAACACAATAATAAAAAACAAGAAGGAAAAAAAAAGCTCAAGAAAAGTGAGGATGAGAACATCAAAGATACAAGTTTTCTGAAGGCGCTTCGGAATTTTTCTTTTAAGATCAGCCATTTTTGGACATTAAAGCCTGCTAAACTAATGGAGCATGCATGCATGCAGTGGTGCTGGTGAAAGCAAGGCAGTAGATATATTGATGGATTTTGGAATTGACCTTTTTTGAAGACACACACAACTGGAGCAGTGGATTTAAAGTGAGTCAAAAGAACCCACAGTGTGGCCTGCCTATCCCTTTCTCCATCCATATGCATAAATGATACTGCGTCATCAAGTTGTGAGACAGCTTGGTTCCAGGTAATTCTGAGTGGACGCCAAGGGAGGCAGGGAAAAGAGAAAGATGAGAAAGAAGATGAAAAACCTCAAATTCAATCTGGCACGGTGAGAGGGACTGAGGGGAAATAAGGTGGTTTTGATTTGTCTCTCATCCCTCGCTTGTGCTGTGACGGAGCGATAGAGCATCACCACCGTGTAGGGAGCACCAGCAGCGGCCAGCTGACGGGAGGAGGTGGTGGAGGGGGGGATGGAAAGGTAAAGGTGAGGGAAGAATAGAGAGGAGGAGAGAGATAGAAAATGCAATCCTATTCCAAGTAAAAGAGAATCATTATCTCCACTAAAACAGAAGGCGATGGGAAGGTCTGCCCTTGGCAGGCTGTGGGGTTCAAGCAGTCTAAAACAAACCGCCTATGAAAGCTAGCGAGATTTTCCATCAAAATAATCCAGAACAACTTCAGATGAAAACTTAAAAAACTATGAATAATTAAATAAATAATTATGCTTGTGCGAAGGGCTAACCTTTAATAATTAAAAAAAAAAAAAAAAAGAAAACGTCAAAATCTATTTTGACATGGACCACATTAGTAACTCCCTCTGCAACCAGATTGTTACAAGTCAAATACTTGAAAGGTAACTTGTTATGCAAATGGAGCACAAAGCAAAAAAAAAAAAAAAAAAAAATTGAGTTTAAAGCGCCATTGGTGCTAAGCAATCAGCGTATATGGTGCATTATTTTCCCTTCAACAGCACACATTTTGCTGAATTCACACAGAACCCATTCTCTGTGCAACTCTCTCCAGGTTGGCTAAGTTATGTGGACCCGTCTCCAGCAAATGGTCCAGGGTAATTAACAACATGAAGATCTTTAGAAAGTTAAGAAGAAGAAGAAGAAGAAGAAGAAGAAGAAGAAGAAGAAGAAGAAGAGATGCAAAATGGAAGCTGGTCGGGAAACAACAAACTCTAACTGTGCACTTTATTTTTTTAACCTCTTGTAATTGCATGTTACATGTCATGGCAGTGGCACCTCTTGAGTCTTGAGAAGAGGATATTATTGCCTGTTTCCTCCCTGACTTTCTCAGTGGTATTATGGGATTATTTGTGATGCTCTTTACGCTTAAGATAACGCCAGCTTTAGTCTTTGTAGTACCTTATCTACCTGACCTTTCACTGCAAATGTTAACGGACAGCTCTTTAAATGCTCGGGACGTGGATCTGCCTTGACAAGTAGGGTAGCTTTTACAGAAAGCATATCTACACTCTGAATAACACCGAGTGCCTCTTTTCAGTCTCCTGCAATTTCCTTAGATTCCCACTAGATTCAGCCTTTTTAACAAGCCTGGTTCTACATCACAAGGCTCCTGCTGATGAAACAAATTCAAAGGGTATCACTGGGTCCTGCACCCGTTTTCACATGGACAGGGGCAGTGCATTTTAACAACACTGTCTTGTTATTGGCTTAAATGATTAAAACAAAACTACGACACCTCATTGTTCTCTTCAATGTGTGTTTTAAATCTATGTTATATCTATGTACTTACGGAGAATCCAGCACGTAATACAACTGTCTTTATGTGTCTGCTTACATGTCTGCACTTATAAGTGAGAACGATGAGGTAGGCAATTCTGCCCTGCAAACATGTTCAACACACAATATATTTCAGTTATAGGAGGCAATATTACCAAGAGGGACACAAGTCTACACAGTTGTAATTTCTATCAGCGATAACATGGCAAATGGCCCGCTGATGGAATGATGGCGTGTAATTGGTCCCTCGACAAGATGATAGCCTCTGATTGGTCTGACTATAAACTCAGGTTTCTAGTGACACCTCACGTAAAAGGTTTGCTCTTTGGTGTGCTTTGAAAACACTTATCTCCTTTACTTTTGCTTTAGTCTTTCACCTTTCACTCAAGCTATGTGGGCTCCACTGTAATTGAAAACAAACTTGTTTTAAAGCTACATGTACACACACACATACATAAACACACACATGCACACACATCATGTTTGGAATTAAATGGTCCCATCTGAGAGCAAAATGCAGGCAGACTCGTTTAATTCAACTTAAATACTTTAATTCAACGAAAATAAACCACTTGCGTCTTCCTTTTTGGACGATGATTCATTCAGCACTCGTCATTTTTCAGTCTGCAGCGCTGGCAGAAAGTGTCAGTGACACCATCTAATGCTTGGGCCCCATGAGGGAATCTACTACTGTCACCAAGACTACATTAGCAGCATATTAAAAGACAAAAGCCTCCTCGTTCAAACCTTCAGAAGCCTGACATGCTGCTCTGTTGACAGGACAGAGACAGGCTCTAAAAACAGCCCCCGCTTAGCTCCCGTCAAAAGGAGAAAAAGGCAAAGCATGCATCCTTGAACAAATAAAA
The DNA here is from genome assembly GCA_037176925.1 of Amniataba percoides. Classification (NCBI taxonomy): domain Eukaryota; kingdom Metazoa; phylum Chordata; class Actinopteri; order Centrarchiformes; family Terapontidae; genus Amniataba; species Amniataba percoides. Next base: position 19,181,779 of record JBAJHX010000043.1, on the reverse strand, counting down.
GCATGTAGATACTTATCTCTGATCTAAATGTTCCTCATCCTGCTTACCCAAACAAAAATCCTTAGCTTTGGGAATCACTTTCTGTTTTGTAAATATACAGCTCTGCTCTACTCTTTGCATTTCATCTGCATTCACCCTTTATTTGTGATGATTCTGTATTCCTCATATATTTTGTTAATATGCTCTCATCTGTCTATTTTGTCTATTAAAATCCGTGAGATGAAAAATAAAACCCACGACAACCTGAGTAAGACAAGCTGCGTTTAACTGAAAAAATGTCAAGCTATTCTCACAGTGTTAAAAGTTCTGGGCTGAAAAAGCTTTCCAATAATTCACCTGCACGCCTTGGATGATTCAGACAAAAAGGAAAGCATGCAACAGATTTGTCATATTCAACATTGATAACTTTTGCTGTAAAGTTATATTCTGAAAAAAACACAATTTTCTACATAAGAGAGATGTAAAAGGCCTTGTGGATGAATAACACCTGAAGAGTTTTAGGAACAGAAGCATGTTAGATGCACTTCAAAGTAAAAAATGGACAGATAAATCTGATCTGGCACTGACCTTTACAAACATTACTTTGAATAGCCACCAATATGAAAATAAATACTTCCTTCATATATCTTCAATCCCTTCACCAATTCATTTACTAAAGTCATTTTAACTGGAGGTGTGAATTTAAGTTTGAACTGCAGTCCTTGAACAGAGCCAATAACATTATTCATTCCTACTTATGTCTTCATCTAACATTATATAGTAAAGAAACAGATGGGAAGTGAGAGGGGGGTGTTGTTAAATTTGAAGTTGCAATTAGTTGTAGGTAAGTTTTAAAAGAGTAGCACATCATTAAGTATACAGGTCTACAGAATTGCTGTTGTCTGAAAATAGTAATTTTCTCATCCTTTATACTTTAAATAGATATATTTATCAAACACCCACTATCAGCACCCACTTTTATGTCAAAGCTATGAGTTAAAGCTACAAAAAAAAATGTATGCTCAAGCAGATAAAGTTAGCTGCTGTTCTGATAATATTAAAGTGAAAACACGCCAAGTGTCTGTCACATGCACAGCATCAAGTCCTTGGTCATTTGCAGCTGACGACTTGCTTGCTTAACTGACCGCTCGGTCTGACAGGCTCTCTGGGGCGGTATCGTGGCTCGCGGTAGAGAGCCAGGACTTGCTGGGTAATGGACCAGTACAGAGGCTCAGCTGGGAGTTAAGAGGGAGAAATGGGCACTGCCCTCATGAGCATGTGCACACAGACGCACATGCAAACATATACACACACTAACTTGAGCCCCTACAGCATGGCTAATTCAGAGGTGCACTGCTCAGTTTTGTACGATTTACCTGTCAAAAGGTATCCTGCAATGAAATGCACAACCCAAAAAATCTGCATACAACAGTTTTCTGATTTTTATTTATATTCAACTATTTTCTTCATGTTCTCAATAAAATATTAATATGTGTGAAAAATTCTTTAAAATAATTTCCAAAGGCCATACAAAATGCAAAGCTATTTGATTATATATAGTCATTTAGTTATTTTACCACACATGACATAGAAAAACAGCATGATATTTGATATTAACTAAAGATATGCAAATGTTTTGCTTATAAAATGCCTTAAAACAAACTTCTTGATGATAAAAATTTATGTGAGTAACATATTACATTACTAAACCAGCTCTGATGGATAATTACAATATGGATGTTAATGAAGGCTGTTAAATGCACTAGCTTATTAACTGTTGTACTATAAGCATCTCTCTATGGATGCTTATTTGGCTGAATGCCTTCACTACAAATGTAATAGATTTATATTTCCCCAAAACATGAAAATTTGTCAAAACCCAGAGAACAGAACTGCAGGGATGGAGAGAGGAGAGAATCGGCCTTTTATTGTGTACCAGACTTTAATATCTGACAGTCGGTCATTTATCATCATGGACCACTGATGGAGAGAGAAGGGAAAGGTGGAGAAAGCAGAGGCAGAGAGTATCAATATGAATTTTTTATTTGATGGGTTTTTATGGGAGATTGCATTTCAGAAGGCTGGCAGAGTCAAGGTTCATGGAGAGAGGGGGGGGGGGGGGGGGTTTAGTCATAAAGATTGGGCGAGGTATGATGGTGTCCCTGCACGTGAGGAACACAACACCAACACTTTTGTTTGCAACATACTATGCATTACTCCCTACTGAGCTGTAAATCAAAACCCCAAAAAACGAGGCACCTCATATTTTTATCATTCTGCTTGAAGCTGAAACGCACTCATGCATTTTCCATCTTTTCTTTCTTTAAACCCACATAGACACTTTTTTACTAACACTTATTTCTCCCTCACACACAGACTCTTTCTTACTTGTTTTTTTCTTACAAATACACACTCACACACAGGAACACACACAAACGTCTGAGGCTGGCTTTAGGTGTGGTCATAAATCATCACAGTGAGTGGCTATGATTCCCCCAGCACCAGCAGAGCCAGGAGGGTGGAGGAGGGGAGGAGGAGGGGTAGGAGGGTGGCGGACCGGAGAGGGGGCTGCAGCTAAATGGCCGCCCTCACTTCCTGTGTCCATCCAGCCCAGCCGAGCGCTCAGCCTCTGGGCGCGACACGTCGCAGATGGCCGACATCAGTGACGCAAACACACAGAACGGTGCGAACAAACACTTTTAGATGGACAAAGACACAAACACACATGAACAGATACAGAGTGAAAGGAAAGAAAAGAAATATGCTTGCAAATGCAAAACACTTTTGTGGTGCATTGCTGGATAAGATACGAATTGCATCATCTGATTTTCCCCCATGATCTAATTTTCAGGGTCAATTTAGTATGTTAGTAATGATTCAATTTGTACCAAAGTTTTCTTGCATTAAGAAAACAACAACAGTCCTCTTTTCTGTAGCTGTTTTTATTGCATGTTGCGACTTTTTGTTTAAGCACTTGTGCAGAATCTGTGGTTCCATAATTTTCCACAGCTTTAATTTGCATCGTCTTTTGTTGACTGACCAAAATCATTACCCTCATGCTGCGAGAGCGTTGTCGGTGCGATGGCACCAATTGTTTCGGCCCGAAAATGACATCTGTTCACGTTCAAGCAAGGCTGGAGGAATCATCATGGGAGTAAAGGAGGAGTGAAGGTGAAGTTATTATAGGTGGATCTATGGGGTGGCTATAGATTTTGTTTGTTCGTTTCTAATTTCAGAGTCAACATTGATTCTTCAAAGCACGGCTGTAATCGTTCCAAATCCTTAACCACGTGTTTCTTATTGTAACCATGAAGACCAAACTCTACCAACCTTAAGGAAGCAGTCTTTTGAACCCAAAGCATGTCTGTCTCTACACCAAGTTATGTTTGTGTCTAACTAAACCAAATTAGATCAATTATGGCTGGGAAGATTTTTTAAAAATTAAGTTGAGATTTCATAAACTACACTACACTTTTACAGCTATGTATCCAAGTACAGAATCCCCCAATTATTCTATTCATCATCCACTTTATTCCACTTAATAGGACTGACGTACTTTGAGGTGGAAAATGAGATGAGGTCAGGACCAGCAGCTTCTGCCTCCAAGGAAACCAGAAGTAAACATCTGCTTGTAATGGCTTTATATGGTCTGTTTTAAGCTGTGCAGTTGCAAATGGTGTGGAGTTTGACACATAGTAAAGTGGATGCCGTAAAGATTAGATAACTGTGTTGTTCTCTGGCATTACACAATCACAGGAAAATATTTAAGATCCAGCTGCGTGATTTCTCTGAAAACAACTCATTTTTTATGCATGCTATCAAATGTATGAGTGCTATCAATTGTAATGTTTTTAGAGGCCGGAACTGGACACTTCCCTGGTTCACTGTAGGTTTACTGATCAGAGACCTCCTGTTATTTAATCAAGAACAATGACTCCAGGAATAAAACAGATGATATCCCTGCTGCAAAGATTTTGATCCTATTCTTTCAAAGTGTCCATTAGGAGTGTCACAGGAGTGCTAAACTGACAGAGTCCCTCCTATATAGCTAGCAAACGAGACACATCTATGAAAAATAGTGACAATATGACAACATGCAAAGGCAGATGTATGAGATGGTGTAAGTCGACTTACTGCGGTATTAACGTGTTTTGATCCAACTGCTCACAGCAAGAGTTATTGTTAACTGTCAGCTGGATGGATCCGGCACACTGATACTGATTGTTTACGACAAAACAAATAATGCCTCTCCTGAACAGAAATCAACGATGGGCTAAAATGATATCAAAACAACTGACAACTGATATTAGGAGCCTTTATCAGGGCTGAACACAACATTTATCATAGATGAGTGAAGATTCAAGCTGCCAATAAATAGCAACAGGCTGGTTTGCTCTGCTCTGACGTAAAGACATGATGTAATTTTACATTAGAGCAACTTAGTCACCAGCTGAATTAATTTATTGAAGCAAAGAACAGTGAACAGAGTGATAAACACGGACAACGCAACTGAAATGTGTCTTTTATAAAACTAAATGAATATTACTACTTTCCTTTGCCAGAGGAAAAGAAACTTGTTTGCCAGGAAGAATATTTGGAGAAGAAGGAAAACAGTCGTGGTGGTGACAAAAACGGAGAGCCGGAGTAAAAGAAGAGAAACAGATCGAACAAGACTGAGAGTCCAAAATGAGGAATCGAAGATGAGGGGGAAGAAGAGATGAAAGGAAAAAAGGGGGGGTGGGTGGGTGGGGGCAAGGAAAGGGATAGAAAGTGGACAGAGACAAATGGCCATGGGAAATGGCCGTTGCAGGAGAGCCCGCCTATGAGACAGCCCTCTCAGCAGCCCTAACACAGACTGATAGGCCCACCGGGCTGCGCTACCACTCCAATCCATTCCATTCCTGTCTGATTCCTCCCTTATTCTAAACAAAAATCACATCTCAGCCCATTTCAGGCCGCCCTAACTCACCAGAATGTGGTGTTATTTGTTATTTAATGTCAGTACTTATTACTGTTGTATATGAAAATTGAGCTCCTGGGGGGACATGGATTTCAGGAAATTAAATAACATAAAAATATTCTCCCCATGTGATCTTGTCTGTTGATATCAGAATAATGAGGATTTCTTGCTTTCAGTGACAAATAACCAATCAGCAAAACAGTTTTTTGTTTGTTTGTCAGTTTCATGCTGTTCTGTGACTTCTAACAAAAAAGAGGCACAGGAAACAAACATTGCTCCATCCTTCTCCATTTACTCCTTCAGCTCTTCTTTCTACTCCGCTGACTCCACTCTACTATTTTGATTTATTCTGACAAAGCCCAGGTACAGACTTTTATCCAACCAGGAAGCTGCTTGTATTGCCTGAAAGAGATTAGATCTGTATACCATAAAACATCCAAAGCGCTAAAACTGTTACATTTTGACTCCCTTCCGTTACTTCTTAAAAGATTTGATAATCCTGTGTGCGCCAAGATTGTCCAGAAAATTTCAGACGTTAATCTGTATGATCTACAGCCAGGCACAACAGCAAAGGAGTGTGGAAATTTCACACACAAAACGGACAGCGAATAGATGGGTGAGCACCGCAAAGGCCGCAATGAGACTAAAAAGTTGAGAGGGAGGGAGTAGAACAGAAAATAAAGACAGAGGGGGCTACAAGTGGGAATACGGGGATCATTGTTAACTGTCCGTGTATGCGGTTAGGTAAGTGAGTGCTGCTGTCGCTATCCCGCAATCCCATTACTTTTCCCAATAAAGCTCTGGCAGTCCAGTGATTACCACGAGAAAGCTGAGAGAAAGAAAGAATCTTAATAGAAATGGGATCAGCGTCTTTTTGTCAGAACCTGCCCCCTTCTCTCTCTCTGCCCCCCTCTCCGCTGCTTCCTCAGGTGATGTCTCCAGGCGCTGACCAGGTAATGTACCATAATGGAGTACACGTGTGGGCGCTGGTGGCCTAATGGAGAAGGGGTCGTGGCAGAGAAGGGAGTGCCTGTCGCGCTGCCTTGATTGAAACTGATGGGCCAAGGTAAGGGGGCCACGGAGTACGGCCACCCAACATGGCCCTCCCTGTCTCGTCAAAAAGACACACGCAGATGAACACACACACACACACACACACACACACACACACACACACACACAGACACACACACACACGTGTGCACGCTCACCTCAGAGTCCATTATTCAATTTGGCCGTTCTAATGACCAGCGAATTAGGCTGCCAGAAGCGATTTGCCTTCTGAGCCCTACTGCTGGACGTACACGCTTTTCTCCACTCTGCATATTAAGAGGCTCCCGTTCAGACGCTGACATCCAATAAGCCTCCTCCAATCAGTGAATTTAAGCGGATGAGCTTGGATGAGGAAGGGATCTGAGACTGTGGATGTTTGATAAAAAATGGGCAGCAAGATTTCAAAGCACAGTGTTTGGAGCATGTGTCCCCCTTGTTCTCAGATAAGAATCAAACATCCACTTCACAGAAATGCAATGATGAGAGGTACAAATGATGGAACCAAACTATTGCATGCAGAAATATGAAGTTTTCCATCATAAAATGCACTGCTTTCACAATAAACGCTGCAGAACATACTGGCCTTGTCTAAATCCACTGTCTCGGGTCACTGACGACACATGCTTGGTACTTTATGTTTGATATAGACAAAAAAACATTGGCCAAGTATTTCAGATCGATAAAACAAGCCCCCAGTTGTTTCTTTTCTGCAAGGCTAACCACAGTGTCAGCTACAAACACCACACTTTCTCCCAATCGCTGCTGCAGCATCACTATAACTGTGAATACTAAAAATATGCAGATATTGTAAGATTGATTAAATTATGTTACAGTAGAATTTATTTATTTTATTTTTTAAATAACAATAGAGTCAATGATATAAACAAAATATTTCCCAATTTCTCTGACAAAATTACTAGAACACTAGAGGTGAACAGAGGCAGTGAAATACAGGACAGCTGAATCTTTCTGGATCAGGATTTTCTTCCACCCCACTTAAACGCAGCTGACTTGTTTGTGTATGAGCTCATGTCCCTGGCGTAAAGCAGCTTGTTTTTCCTTGACAAATGTTGATCATGTCCCGACAGTACTGGACCTCACATAATGCTCCTACTCAAGATAAAAACATGTCAGAGTGCATACAGAAACATTTATTGGTTGCTGAATCAAGACACGCACAGAAGAAGTAAAAAACCTCCAAGTGTTTTTGCTTCTTCCTGTTTTCTGCAGATTTCCTGCTGATTCCTGACCAATGATTCCCCTCCTTGGCCATTCGTCTTTACAGCTTCCTTAGGTCCAGGTATCAGATATAATAATAATGAAACTCCTCTACTTTTGCTTTCTTCCATCTTTTCAAGGTTGTTGGGTGGCTGCCTCTCCTCTTTTCACTAGGAGCTGTAAAATCTATTTGACAGCTCTGATTTATGACACAGCATAGGCACCGAGCGCCTGTGGGGAAAAGAGAGTATGTTTGAGTGTGTTTGGAAGTGTGTGAATGTGTGTGCGCACGAAAGTGCCCGGCTCACAGAGGACCGCTGCTGCTGTGCTCAATGTTCAAGCCCCCAATGGAGCACACAGGTAGGGAACTCCCCGAAAAGCTCACGTGCACACACATGAACAGAACCAGCATTAAATGTCTTTAAAGAGTTGGAAAGTATCCTGAAGAGCACTGGGAGCCCTTGGATATGCCTACACAACCCCTTAACCCTTTATTCAGTTACTTTTAAAATTTGCAAATGTTTTAGTCAGTCCTCAACCCCCTCAACCCCCCACTACACGCACACACGCACGCACGCACGCACGCACTCACGCACACACACACACACACACACACACAGTCCTCTCCTCTGTCCTCCCGTTCTCCTCGCCTGGATGCTCAGGATGCTCACAGCTAACGCCGTTTGTCACATTCAAGGCCAGGTTAGGCACACTGGAATCCTGCTCTGCCAGGAGAGGGGAGGTGTGTGTGTGTGCTCCAACATGTTTGTGTGTATACATGGGGGGCGGGGGAGTCTGAAAATAAATGCTGCGCAAGGACACGAACGTATCCATGTAGATTTGTGTGCGTCTGCGTCTGTGACAGTGTCATCTAGGAGCTGAATTTCACACTCGGTGCCTTTGCTATTGTCAGGCAGAAGAGCTGCGGCTGATGGACAGCAGGGAGACGATGGGGTGGGGAACCTCGGCCAGATGAAAAAGGTCGTGACAGCTGACAGAGGGAGGGAGAAAGTGTTCATACAGCCTAAGAGGACGAATGTCATGGGTGGGAGGGGAGAGGGCGGGGGAGGACAGCTGTACAGTCCAAGGCAGAGGAGGAGAACAGCGAGAGATACACTATGTTGGAAAAAAGAAAATAAGAGCTGTGAACCGAGCTCTTTCTGTGGCAGGAGGCAAAAGTCTGAAGTTAATATTCCCTCTGTATTGCTGGCGAGGCTTTTCCACACAACACATTTGGTTTGATTTTCATCACTACACGTCCTGTTCCATTATCCCCAAAGAAATTCCTCTCTGCCTCTGACGTGAAATCAGTGGAATAACCAGCTGCACCAGCGAAATGTTTCAGCATCCATATCTATTTGAATCTCCACTGACTATGAATCTACACTAATGAAGTTTATCTCTGCGGTGATGAAGGGAGCCGACACAAATCCCTGCATGTGTCTCTCGGGCCGTAGAGTGTCTCTCTGGAGGCTAAACACACCTTGCCGGTTTGTGCACTCCCGCTACAATGGTTCTTTTCCCCTCTGTCAGCCTGTTACAGTCATTAACAGCATGCTAATCAAGGCTAATTACACTGAGACAGGCAGACACAACTCATTTCTTATCATGACGGAGTGTCGCCATGTTTGTGGTGCCTGGAAAACGTACCACGGCTAAATAAGGCGCTACTTCTAATCAACAGCCTTTTTGTTGTTAGGTAAATGAATGTGGCCATGTTTTCAATTTGATTTCCATTGTTACTCTTGTCAAATGTTAAATGGTCTGACTGAGCTTTTTCAGAGTCTGTAAATCAATTTTTTTCTGTGTGCGTAAGCATTCAGCTCAGCTTATTCTGAAAGGGAAGAAAAACAGATAAATCAATTAAGAAACTGGAACTGGTGATGATCATTTCCAGACATTTTCAGTCAACAAATGTATGACTGAAGTGAATAACAGAAGGAGCACATGAGGGAAAGAAGAGTGGGAAAAGTATGGGGGGGAGTTGGATGAAAGAATGAGGGGGAGGAAAGAAAGATGGAGAAGGTGATGTGCGAGAGGGAGGAAGGATGTGAGGTTATCTTGGAAGAGAAAATGTGAAAACAGAGTCTTGTTGTAGGCAAAGTCTCTTCCAGGGTTTGTGAGAGTCAGGCGGTGCAGATTCCCCTCTCTGCCCCCCTCCCTCAATTCAAGTTACAAAAGCTCATTTTGGAGATTTTGCTGGCATGGCAGAAAAGGCCTCTGTTCCCCATTTTCCATATTTCATATACGGCCCATTGGAAAGCATCGTCTTCGAGTGTCATGGCTTGGCACATTTATGAGAGATGCATTGAAGAACTTATCACTTGGAAGATATGCTTAAGTTCAGCATTTTGAAAGACACTGTGCACCGTATGGCAATGTACTTATAAATTATGATCATCTACATGGTTCTGCCATCAATATCCCACAGTATACACACACAACTAAAAGTTAAAAATCCACAGAATTGTAGGTTACACTAAGAATAATAACACTTTTTATTCACATTGAGCTGTGCATATATAAATATTAGGACACAACATACAAAAAACAATAAAAGGAGAAAATAAAATAGCATTTGTTAGCATGGCTAAAGTCCAGTGACATAACACTGCAGATAAGTAAACAGTTTCATAGCAGACATTTTGACTTGTCATAGTAGGAAAAACACAAGTGGTACTGATAACATACACAACTCCATTCAAATGTGCCAGTAAGTCATGACAGTGCCAACATTAACAATGCCAGGACCCTGAAACTGAAGCTGCCAAATGGAAATATGCCAGCATTAAATTTCTTCCCTTACAAGTCAATATGTCCTCTGTGAGAAAAAAAAGCCTATTGCTGGGAAATCAGTGCAATAAAATTAAGTTAAAAAAATCTGGTTAAAGGATGTAAAACCAATGTTGGAATGTCAGTAAGTACATTTAGTCATTTACTGCACTGCACTTAATTGCAGTTTTAAAGTACTTTTACTTTAACTACTTGAGCATTTCAATATTATGCTGATTTATACTTCTACTCTGCCACAATTCAAGGGAAAATCTTTAACAACTTAAGTGATTTTTCTGATTCAGGTTTCACATATAAAACACTGAGGAGTTTATTAAATATGACTAAAAGCCCAAAAGCATATACAGCTACACAATAAAGCTGCTTAGAGTCCAATTCATCACCCCATCACCATATTTGCATAATGGCACACCTCTAAAATTACAAAAGACCAGAATACTTCCTCCAACATTGTGTGATACTACATGTAAGGCACCATCACAAAAAAAGCTCCATCATCCCCTGATTTGAACTTGGACTTTATTGACAGCAAAAAGACCGGTCACCCTGAAACTAACTATATCGAGCTGCTGGTCCTGTAAACAATAAATTGGATTCTAGCAGTAACAGCCAACCTGGTTCAACAAAAGCTAAATTTGTGGGATGTGAGCAAAACCTTTAGGTTAGAAATCTACAATATGAGAGTGAGCTGAAGATGGCCTGTTGGAGTGTGTGTACAGACTGCTTGACTAACATGTACGTCACTCTCCAGTTCGCTCTGTTACACCGGCTAGGTGAGAAAAACGACACATGGACTATCCTCATTAGTATTATTTTCCAGTGACATTAAAAAACTTTGTCCTGACAACACGTGCAACACATTCTTTACCCTTAGGTGGGTAAGCTTAGCTTTTCTTTGTGAGTTGTTAGTTAAAATGACACCTAAATATTTTAGAAATAGACATGTTGACAGGATTTGAGGGTCATATTGAGACTTATTGTTCTATCTTATGAGTTAAATGGTGCTTTAGTCAAATTATTCCTCCTTGTGTTCAGATTTGCCATTCAGCAGCAGACACATGCACACTGTCCAGCTGAGCTGAACTCACATCTGATCAAACTGGACGTCTCCTGTTCCTTAAAACACTAGTTTATACAAATGTGAAATGAGCTGCAGTGTGGTTTAGTGGCTAATGTCTCCTCAAAGAGCTGACCCGGTTCAACCCCGGTATCGGCCTGTTGAAGTGTCCTTGTGGGAGACACTAATCTACACTTAATGGACCTAACCAGTCCAATGGTGCGGTGCTGACCTCGCTGTCAAGGAAACGGAGCGGAGAGATTGTCTTGAGTCAGTGTCACATTATTCCGCTGATGATTGTCTTAAGTAAGTATGTGACCTCATACGCGCAGCTAGCATTAGCGGCTAACCCAGTGGGCACTAAAGCTCAAGTACTAAGCAACTTATCAGGAGGATTCCAGCGCCGGGCATTAAAGCTGAGCAAGTGGAGCAACATCGGCCCAAAGTCCTGCTTAGTCATCGCTTCTCTCAGTATGGTGAAAAAGTGCCACTTTCATTCCCATGGTGATAAGGGAGAGTGAAAAGGCCGGAAACAGACCTGTGTAATGCTGATGGACGTAGCCAGTCTCTGAGTGAACGGGGCTCGAGTAGCGAATCGGGGGCTGAAAAACGCAGCATCAGCAGCGGTGGATTTACTTGGATGAATGGACTCGGCTTGACGAGGGTGGGTGGGGGTGGGGGAGAGTTCGGAGGGTGGTGGGTGTCAAAGCAAGTGGCTGAGACATGGCTAATACTGCCAGTGAGCTGTGGCCACCTAAGTAATTACTACCTTTGCTGTTAGGCTAATCCCCAGAGCAGAGCAGCAAACTCAGGAGAGAAAAGCTTAGAGGCTCTGTGGGGCTCCCGTCACCCGACTTCAATTACACCGAGACACCTGCCTCTCTCCGAGAGGGGTGGTGGGAGACAGAGAGAGAGAGGTTGTCTTATTTATAAGAATTCTCAATAGATAGAGAATTCTGACTTTCTTAGAGGACTGGGACACAAACATACCAAAATGTTATGAATCAAATCACATCTGCTTTTGCTGGAGCTTCAGATTTGGACTTTGTTTTAGAGCCTAATCTTCTGCACTTTGTCTTGCAGTGAGCACTGAATGTTGAATGGGAATATGTGGCTGAAATATAAACAAGACGACAGTGACAGCAAACAGAAGACAGATTTAAAATCTGGTATCATTCAGAACATGAGCTGACCTTAGAGTCAAGTTGTTAAGATTAATAATGCTGCGTCCTGGTAGCCTGCTAGTTCAGTGATGTTCATACAGTAACTGTGATAAGCACGGTTGGATTCCTTTGTTACGTGTCTGATCTCACTCTCTTCAGGTTTTCTGCCGATCTCTCCTGTGTCCTGTCAATAAAGGCTAAAATGCTTTAAAAATTAAAACTATCTTAAAGACAAACAAACAAAATATTTTCTGATGGTGTTTATGGCAGTAAGTCTGGTCCACATATTCATTTATGGTGATATGAGAAAAAATAATCCTGCTTGTTTGTGTAGGTATGTTTCTTTATTCATACATGTGAGGGCATGTGCGCTTATGATTGGGTGTCAAGTAACTGAGGACTAAATATCGTATTGTATGTCTAATAGATTAAAGTTTAATTATTTGAGAATTTGTCTATATATTGTAAATCTTTAATAAATAAAAGACACAATACACTTCTACAACAAAATCACAAGCATTAAATTAATATTAATAACGAATAAACAGAAAATTACATTCAAATCAATATATTAATGCTTCTGGGGACCAGCAGTTATTCATGTAAAGTATGATCCTCCCATCCTAACAACTGTATTCTCAAAATTATTATACGATAAAATCTTAACATTTTGACAAGACATATTTTTCATAAAGGTAAGAGAGGAAGACATGCATTTCTTAGAAATAAAAATGACTTCAAAATGCAATCAATGAAACTTCTCTGTGTACACATAGTAAGCAAAAACTAAACTTAGAGCTTACAACATACAGTATAGTGTTGTTAACCCCAAAATCATCCATCACTCTCTAAGGAGTTTAAGTCTTTTTAACCACGTAGGCACCGGCAGTGTTTGTACAGAGGAACAGACTTTGCCGCAGTCTGCTGACACTGTTGACAACTTCAAACTTGATAGACGAGTGAAATACATGCTTTTTAACAGCTCTCCTCTCTTGCCAGTTACCAAACATCAGAAAGTGAACAATGAGCCAGCTCAGCATCGCTCTCTGTGTGTGAGCTGCTGCTGTAAGGGGTTACCTTTGCGTTCGGAGCGTTTCTTGCGCCTCCTCTTGAACCTGCGTCGGATCAGACAGTAATAGGAGCCCAGGTTCTGTGCGCCGTTGGTGAGCAGGGCCATGGCTTGTTAGGTTACAGCTCTGTAACTCTCTGGACTAACCAGGACGGAATACAACTTCAGCTGCCGGGATCTAACTGTGGACACCTGCACGTGGTCTACCTGTCCTTCACCTCTGACAGCCGGCGCTCTCACACTTGTCCGGTGTGTGCCGTCGAGCTAATGACGTTCCGAACTCCACACACCTGCAGCGTTTCTTTGTTTCTACTTTAGTCCTTCCCCTGTATCCGAACTCTCTTTCCCTCCCTCCCTCACCTCCTCCTCTCACTGTTTCCCTCCTCTGTTGACTCCATCTCTGCCCTATCAGTAGTCAGAGAGGAGCGGCGATGTAGTAGAGGGTGAAAAAGAAGGAGGGGACTGGCAGAGGAGAGGGACTCGCGCTTTCGTATGGATGCGAATTAATGCAGGGAGCAGATTCAAACTCTCTACCTATCTAAACCTCTGTGAGTAACAGATGTCTCCAGCAGGCAAAAAAAAAAAAAAACAAGAACTTGTTTCACGCTCTCTCACACACACCTTCACACAGTGAAAACACAAGCATCTATGTTAAATACTCAAATATTCTCCCACGTTGTCATTGTCACGTGTCATGCACACACATGACATTCAAACATGATGCAGTTAAATTAGTTCTAACTTGCACCTTTCACCCTAACATCAGGATTTATATTTGATAGATTTGATGTGCTTGCTTTTTTTTCTTCTTTACCTAAGAACATCGCCAGGAGTGTATGGACGTGAGCAACTCTGACAGAAACACTCTGCTGTCCTCTTGTGGTAGTCTTGTGTCATTACACCTGTGATGGTACCAAAACACATCTCTCAAGCAGCACATTGTAACCCACAGAGGGCTCACTAAAATCATGTCGACTGCAGCTGACGGATGACCGCCATTGAAGGTTATGTTAGTTTTGCTGATAAATTGAATAGAAAAAGTCTAGATGAGGCCATTTCCACAAATCTCCTTGTCAACAAAGACAGGCAAAACAAGAGAGACAGAAAAATGAAACAACAGAAAGGGGAACAAAGTGGAAGAAAACGCTCACCTTTGGCTCTGTTGTGATGTCAGTGACTGGAAAAACCTGCCGGAGAGAAGGAGAAGAAGTTCCAAGTAAGTAAACAGCAGAGGTTTTTGGCTGGCTGCAGAGTTTCTGTCAAAGATCTGGATTAGTGACAGAAAAAGTGTTTTAACTAAGTGTTGCCACTAAGTTAGTGGTGGATACAGAGCGAGCAAAGGTACCACTCTAGATTTGTTAGCAGTGATTATGTAGCCAGGTTTCCACATCAGCTGGTCTCCCACAGCCACACACTGGCTGGATTGTTCCAACAACTGGTGTTTCTGGACGGCAGCAGCCACATTGTTTGAAGTAATGAAAGGCAGGTTTTTCCGTTGACTGTGACAGGATCTCTTAATTTAGCTGGAAAACAGTTATGATTTTAAAATTATATTACATCCTGAATGCTTCTGAGCTTCCCTGTAAGCACTGCACTCGGCAAACACAAGGCCCTTATTAAGAAATTTGATGTGGTGGTTTATGTGGCCAGTTGTTACTCAAAACATTGATCTCAACCAGACTTTCCAGAGAATAAATAAATACGTTACTGAACTGCCTTCCCTGGAAAATAAATAGACTAAAGCCTAACAGAAGTTCTACACATCAGCATACAACATTTGACGAAGCTGTGCCTGAACAGACTGTAAATTAAAAAAAAGTCAAATGTACATATCTCACAAATAACTGACCAACTTGAGCACCTTCTGACTATGACAAGCACTGAAAAATGTCTACTTTTTAGTTGTAAAAAAGTAGACATCTATTACACGTGTTATTATGTAATTATACATGGAGTAATGACACCTTCTTTTACGGGTAAAACAGAGATCATTTCCCCTCCTTAATGAATATTGCAATTCAGATTCTGAATCTGGCACAATGCAAGGATGTGGCTTGTGAAAATTGATTTGAAGCCACAGAATGCTGACTAAAAGTAACAGTAAATCTACAGGCGGGCGTGGAAAAAAAAAATCCTTAAAGCTCCATAGCGTTTCGGGTAGATAGGGCAGCTGGGGATAGAGATGATAGTAAAAGAATAAGAGACGAGGAGGGAGAGGAGAAATAGAGCCGTAAAAAGCTTGAGGAGAGTGAAGGAAACAGGAGGGGAGGATATAGAGAAAAACCCTTGAGTGAGAAAGATAAAGGACGAGGCAAAGCAGACCAGAGACGTGCAGATGAAGCTGGATGAAGTGAGGAAAGGTAAGATGAGGTGAGGAGTTAGGGTAAAAAGGAAAGAAATGTTCCCATATTAAAAGAGCTGTCCTGATCCCCAAAGCAGTATCTCTAACCTGCGAGGTCGTTCAAGGTCAGCAAGGCTATGCTTGCTGCTGCCCGCCTCCTCCGCAGCTCCCCTCCCACGGCTCCTTCTTAAAAAGCAAACGAAGAGGCTTTTTCAGTAGACGTTGGCCAATTAAGCGCGTGAAGCTTAACTGAGCAGAAAGAGAGAGGGAAAGGCGCTCCGGCAGAAAGAAGGCAACCTGGGAGGCGGCCGACCGAAGAGAAAACCCGAAGCAAAAAGGCAGATGGTTAGAGGGAGCGAAAGAGAGCCAGCCAAAAGATTTAGGATAAGAGTTGTGGGGCACAGACGTCAGGCTGAGAAAGGAGATGATGAACTTAAATATACTCCAGACGCAAATCCATTCATGCTTTGGCGTGCAAGCCAACAATAACTGAGGCTGGCCAAGTCTCACCACAACTGCCTTGGCCGGGTGACTGTTTTTTGTTTTGTTTTTCTGAAGGGGAGACCAGCCAGTCCACTTCCCCTCTGTGTTCTAATTTATAGAGACGGTGCAAAAGCAACACGCACGTGAGAACAGTCCCAACAGAAGCACATGTTGTTGTTCCACGGGCAGAGATCTTAGCTGTTACTCTCCCTCTTGGCATCTCCAACACACACTGAATGGGCGAGAGGAAAAAGGCTGCGGTTATGCAGCCGACACTGTGTGGTTTACCCGTCCCAGGATTTAAAGGCCGTCCAGGCTCCAAATAACAACTCAACTCTTGGTGGCCTTTGCAGTGGTTTGATGGAGAAACTCAGCCATTGACAAAAACACAGGCGAGCAATCCAGGCTACTGTGGTGAGCCCATCTGTTGTTTTTATATGGTAGCTGTACTCACAGCTCAACTAAAAAGCACAAAGCTCTAAAAATACATTCAGTGGGAATAGGTTTTGTTTTTTTTCCAAGCCTTTCCAAAGACGCCCATCTGAATTTATAAGCCAGTTTGTAAGGATGCAGAAATTTTAAGAGGCTCAGTATCAGCTGATCAAGCCTATTTTGATTTTTTTTCCTTCCTAACTCGTGATAAACCTGCTGCAAAAAAATATTGCACAGAAAATCCTTTTAAAGAAATGCAATACAAGCAAACGCCAGCAAGGGGAGACACTTCAAAAGGGGTCAGATGTCAAATACTGCAGCATCATTAAACTGAAATGTTGACATCCTCACTTTTACAATGAGCCAACAAGAGCCTTCAGCTACATCAAAATATGCTCATTAGTATTTATAAGCATTCCTCATTAAAACGGGCTCCCACAAAAAGCCCTCCATCTAACAAGCTACTCTGAAGCAGGCAAAAACAAACTAACAAGCAGCCGAGCTAACGAACATATGGAGAAGGACACACAAAGACACAAACCTCTCAGTGTTCCCCGAGAAGCTGATGAAATGTTTTCATCCCCTTTTACGAGACAGATATGTTTAGCAGCGCGCCTCAGCTGCACGTCACAGCAGTCACCTCAGCCACCACGGAGACCCCAACCAACGCCTAACGTGCAATAAGCGTGTTCTGCGACGCCCGAATACCTGAATGTGAAGGCGGATGAAAAATGTCCAGGCAGGAGTGGAGTTTCATTGCCTTGTGAGGAAGTCACGTTCCTAAAGCAGCACTCGCTGAACCTCATCTTGTGCACGGAGTTTGGCAAGAGGAGAGGGAGAGAGGGAGAGAGATTGTGTGCGAGAGATTAGCAGAGACAGAAGGGGAGAGCCTTTCGAGAGCTTTTGAGAGCTGAGAGTAAGTGTAGTAGGTGTGTGTGTGTGTGTGGTAGTCATATTGGGGTGTACTAGCTGCAGACCTCCTTTGAAGTAAAAGAGGGAGGGTGGGTGGGTGGATGGAGAGAGATGCAGGGGCTTCAGGTAACTTGGTATAAGAGATGAAAAAGAAGATTGCAGTGGAGAAAAAAATTAAATGAAATAAAACCGGGCTGGACAAAAATTAAGCCAGAGAGGTTGATTATGAAAGAAGGAGATTATGAAAGAGAGACACAAAATCAGTCAACTGCACGTGATAAGGGGAGTGCGTGACTGTAAACCTCGGCCCCCGGTCTTCAGCCAAAAATTAGGCCAGTGGCTCGGTAACCACTACTACACACACGCAAGCAGGCTAGCCAGCATCCTGATAGCCATTAAATGCTACCCCTCCCTCTGACCTAGCTTTCTGTTTCTCTCTCTCTCTCTCTCTCACACACACACACACACACACACACACAGGGACACAAATTTAATGAATCCACCTTTTAATTACATTGTGATTGATTGTACCATGATTAATTGCACGTATATGTGTTTATTAAGTGTGTATCTCTTCTCTGTGTACGTGTGTGTGTGGTATGAAAATTGAGCAGAGAGAGAAGCCGGATCGCTGTGTACTCTCTCTCTCTCTCTCCATACGAGCTTGCAAATGTGCAGCAGTGTTTTTGTTCTACTGACACGTGTCCAGCAGAGGGCAGCACTGCTTCAAGATATTTAAACATTATTGCAGCATGTAAACAGAATTATAAAAAAAACAATTTTTAAAAAAATCCTCATATTTTAATGTGATTTTCAAGCAGGCTACTAGAGCTGATCACATGTGTTACTGCTGCCCTATCCGTGAACCTAGGGGGTACGGTGTCTGACTCCCTGCATGTGAATTTGTGTGGAAATAATGACACAATTTGAGTTAAATAAGCACACATCAGAGCAGAAGGTGCTGACTAAGAGAACGCATCAGATTAAAAACACCCTCATCCCATTACTGTACACACTCAGATGACAACGGGGCTTTGGAAAGGCTGCCAGTGCTCTAAAAAAAAGTCACACTGTTCACTGGCAGTGTACATTTTTGAAATACGAAGCCAACTACCTACCCACACGCTCAAAGTAATAAACTGTGAGTTAACAGAAACCAGCCTGGATACTTTATATGTGATGTTAGTCTGTGCTATTTGACAGACAAGATGTTTTATATCAGTAAAACGTGATACCTACTGGGGTTGTTTGAAGGCATTTGGCCGCATTTCCAGCACGGCTCTGTGGTCTCCCTGCAGTACTTTTCTGTATTCAAAACTATGGTCTGTGCACCAGGGAAGGATTTGATGATGCTGAATTGAAGAATCCTGTAAGTCCCTGTAAGACTGTATATATATCACTGCTGTAAGCATTTAGGTGATGGGTAGAATTCACAGAGCAAGGGGATTAAAAGTGGCTATGCATTTCTAGTCCCATTTGAGATGAGATGAGGGCTCCACGGACTTTGTGTTGCCAAAACCATTTTGGTTGCAGGAGTTGTTCACAGAGCCATCGTCTCTAGAGGCTGCACTGCTTTGTTAAACCTGAAATGATACATTTCAAGGTTTAGCATTGCAGAGAACTGCGCTCACTCTCTGACAGAGATGCTTGCAGCTTGGCTGAGCACTCCAACAAATATACGAGGTTGAGTGGGAAGCTAGTGGTACGGCTTGTCCTTGAACCTGCGATAATATGGCTGCTTGGGGCAATGCAAATGGGTTGGGAGGTAGGATTTGGGGGTCTGTGGGGGACAGTGGTAACCTTAACGCTTGTTATGCCCCCCTGATGGAGCTTTGCACTAGCAGGAGAAGAAGCAGCTGGTGGCTCCACATGTATTAAGAGGAGCCACATGGCCTCTACACCTTCACCAACAGTGAGAGTCAGCAGTGACAAAAAACTGCACAGCACGGGAAACTGGTCCAAATGTGAATTTGAAAATAGGGGAAAATTCCAAAGTGTAAATAAACTCGGAAATCCGAGGTGGTTCTGCCAAAGTGTGTCATCAAAGAACAGAAATATTGGAGGATGCAAACAGCATTTACTGTTGCTTCTAAAAATGCAGTCTAAAGTGAGGGAATACACACAAATTAAAACACACATGCACACAGTTCCACACAACCAAGAATCATCTATAAACAAACCAAACTGCCAAAATAATCTTGTGACTTCTAGTAGCCTCCAAAAATCTGATTATCCAAATGATTTCAGACAGCCTTTTTTTTTTTCTTACGTCACTGTCGGGCTGCTATATTTGACCACTAGTCTCTCTAAACAGGAGCCCGCTTCTTCTCTAAATAAGAGTCCCTGTAAATAGAAATGACTTAAGTCTTCCTATGGGAGTTCCCTTTAGTTCCCAAGCCTACCATCAGCTCCCACTGCTGGGTGTGGTCCCCTCCTAAATCAGACTCCGGCTCGCCGCCTGAGACAGATCCGCTCTGCTGCTTGTAGCTTTGGGTTTTTGGCTGGGGCTTGACCAGCAGTGTGTGTGTGTGTGTGTGTGTGTGTGTGTGTGTGTGTGTGTGTGTGTGTACGTATGTGCTTGTGCGATCTATGTGAGCATGAGAACAATGGCTCTGTGTTAGCTCCTCTGGCAAGATATACACCTGAAGCACAAGACCAACAAGCTGTAATAAATGTGAAGTATGAAGTGATCCACTCATAACCTATTTTTCATGGGATGCCATCACACACATGTCCAGAGTATCAAAAACAAAACACATCATATCCCCTCTAACTTCGATGCTGCTCCTGTCTCCTTTGAGCTTTTATTAACAACCCGGGGTGCTTCCCTGAATACCAATCAAGATGAGGGATGATGGGGGGGGTAAAAAAAAAAAAAAAATAAATAAATAAAACAAAACAAAAACATAATTGAGACACCCCCGGTTAAAGGGTGAACATGAAATATATTTGGGCCAGGAGATGTCAGCACAAATTACCTGACATTGTAATTCAGAACAACTGACAGTGAGCAGTGTTTTCTTTCAAGGACGCTCGGGGAGGTTTTAATAGTAAAATGATGCGATGATTAACACGGTGTGGCTGGCAGTATCCCTGCACAATGTCTGCCCCCTCAAACACAAAAACAAGCGCAACACACAAGTTAGCTGCTCATAATCTAACAGAATTTCCATCCTGCTCACTGTCATGCTGCACCACGGTACATTTCTCTTCACCTTTAATAGTCCTCCCT
Source organism: Amniataba percoides (assembly GCA_037176925.1). Classification (NCBI taxonomy): domain Eukaryota; kingdom Metazoa; phylum Chordata; class Actinopteri; order Centrarchiformes; family Terapontidae; genus Amniataba; species Amniataba percoides. Next base: position 19,161,087 of record JBAJHX010000043.1, on the reverse strand, counting down.
CTCTTTATTACATGTTACAACATCGATGTCAGCATTTTCTCCGATGACGAATGACTCTCCTCTCTCAGCCAATTTATCTTTTTACCCCGCAGTGTGCCCTTGTTGACGGCATAACCTTCCATTTCCTGTGGCACAGAGAAGATGAGCGATACTTGAGGTCACAGGCAAAGAGAGGGATCTGGTCGCAGAGGGCAAAAGGACAGGGGAGTATTTAATTAACAAGGCGAGGATCTGTGCAGTGAGGTGGGGTGAGATGGGCAGAGACAAAAGACCGGGATGGACTGACGGGAGTGTTTAAAGAAACATTCTATACATAAGATGCTAAAAAAGAATCTCAGCTCACTAATCAGCTCACTTTAAATTTCAGTACTACCCTCACATAGTGAAATACAAGCCTAAGAAGCCTGTCCTGAATTGTTGGATTGACTACATAGCGCACACAAACACACACACACACGCACTTACTCAAAAGCTTTTTACTGCACTGCAATGCGGTGTGACATTGAGGATAATGACTGCACTCTCTCTCTCTCTCTCTCTCTCACACACACACACACACACACACACACACACACACACACACACACACACACAC
>JBAJHX010000043.1:19146765-19160392 GCA_037176925.1 Amniataba percoides | reverse complement strand
TCTCTCTCTCTCTCTCTCACACACACACACACACACACACACACACACACACACACACACACACACACACACACACGGAGGCACACACATGTGACTGCAGAAAAACCTGTCTGAATACACAAAGGAACGTCAAGGTGAGCTGACGCGGTCGTCCACAAGCTGAAAAGCTTTGTGGGGTCATTTCTTATTGGAGGTCCTGACAGGTGAGTATTTGGGATTTCTGGTTGTCAATTAGCAATAATACTCTTATGTAAAGGGCAAAATAGGCTGTTTGACAAAGCCTTTAAAAATGACTCATGTGGCCATTCTTATCTACACTGACATGTACGTTGAGTGTTTTCTGATGTGCAACTCCCAAGGTGAAAGGAAAACAATTTTTTGGGATATAACACTGGGTAATTGCTGACATTTCTGATCAGCGGTCTTTTTTTTTATTTGACAGAAAGGCTGCAGTAAAGGCTGCTTAATGTTTGCCTCTGCGATTTAAAGAAATAAGCCAATTTAATAGTTGCTATTTTTGTAAGTTACCTTAAAACACCCCGTATTGCTGAACTGATCTCACCCACGCTTGTTGCTATTTTTCACTGATGTGGCTAAGTAGCACAGCAAGAGTTCGGCTGTGTGGAAAACAGGTCATTTTTACAGTCTGAACAAAAAGCTGCCGTTTCTCTGGTGAGGGCAGTGTAATTTAAAAAAAGAAGTCACACAGTCACAGTGGGTCATTGATGCCGATGCTTGCTTCACATTTCCGTTTAACTTGACATGCTTTCAGCTTAGCCGTTTCCAGTGGAGAAAATTAATGCTGTGGCGGGGTTGCAGCAGAGCGAAGTCTGAGCAATGTCAACATTTTCAATTGAAGAGTTTCACTTTTCAAAGTAAAAACTATAATGTATGAAAATGAGAGTAAAAAGTTGTGCCTCTTCTTTCTCTTACCTCCTCTTGTACCCATTCAGTCCACAAATCTTGTGGTTTACCTTCCCTTCCAGGATCATTATTTCTCTCTATTTCTCTGATTAACTAGTTCAGCTTGGGGAGGGCATAACATAACAACAGCTGTTGTTATTATTAAAGTAATACTGCTGATACCTCTGCACTGAACCTTTCTCAGCAGCAGGTCCATTGTCCAATCTAACCCAACTGTGAAACAGGAGGCAGCTTATGAAATGACGGTCAGATGGTTCAGCCTTCATCAAGTGTTACATTTCCTGTCCATTGCAGTCCAGCCCCGCACACATTCTGGACTTAAATGCAGATTGCGAACTATAACCAGGCTTGAAAGTCGCTGAACAAACTCAAAATTTCCTGTCTACCACTGTGTAGTCCACCTTTCAACAACAAAGGGCCACATTCTGATTAAACTTAGCTACATCAGGAAAGTTTGAGGTCATCCCAAAAATAAGCGCTGAAAACTCTTGCTTTCCTCCCTCACCTGCTCTGATGGGGGCTACGCGAGCATCTCTGTACAGAGGGCCCCCACGCAGGTGCACATCGGAGTGTGCATCAAAAGTGTGTGTGCGCCTTCCTCTCACGTCTATATGGGTCAACCATCTGGGGAGCTGCCAAGACCTCTGTGAAGTGGGCAGCTGGCCATCACAGCTGGCCCAAAAACACACACACATACACACAGAGAGGGGAAGGGTAGAGCCACCAGGTAACATCTGCATTGCCACCGCCCAAAGCAAGCATCCTCCAGTGCCACCTGAGCCCTCGTTCTGTTTTCTGAGATCTGGGAGCGAAAGGGACTTTGTGTGTGTGTGTGTGTGTGTGTGTGTGTGTTTTGAGGAAAAATGCTTGAGCGTCTGACTGTAATTATGGGGGAATGTTTGTGTGTTTATGTATGTTTTCATACATGGACATGTACCTCTGACGCCGGGTTCGTTCCCATTGAACAGGAATGCAGAGTTAATTGGCCACGTTTATGATGGAGACTAAATCCACCCTGCAGAGCTTCTCCAGCCTCCTTTATCTTTCAGCCTTTTTGTTGTACAATGCTGGTGCGGGCTTTCCCACACCTCTTCTATTCAGTGGCCACAGATAGGATTACAGCAGAGGCACACTCGAAAAGTAGGCCACAACATGTTGTGTTCACATTTCTGTGTGTGCAGCGCATTGTGAGTGTACGAGATGACGTGGCATAAAGTCAGGGTGTCCAGTGAAGGAGGATGAAGCTTACACTTTGTAAAATGAGAACCATTTGTGGGTTCATCGGTAAAACGGCCTGTTCCTGAAGGACCAGCAAATGCATGCGTGTACACACAAACACAGACACTTAATACACAAGTGCCCCATTCAATTTTCCATGCACTATAAACGGTCTGGAGACATTTTATAGCCTCTTTCATGGCCTTCACCTTGTAGTATGTACTTGGTTTGTCTGTAGAATCAATTGGAACGAGAGGCCTTTCCAGGTGAGACTGGAAAAAGTGAGTGGAAAAGGTAGTGACTGCTGCGCATAACCAGCCAGTTAAAGGCCGCGAGCAGGACAAAAACACACTGATGGAAAAATTGATTCTAATGATAAAAATCTTTTCTAACAATCGTGGCTTTCATCGGGTACTACCAGAATAATTAGGTCCCAGAAATGAAGCTCTAAAGAATTGGGAGCTAAAGTACAGTGGGAGGGTGTTTTTCTTTTTTTTTTTCACAGGTGCTGTATCTAACCACCAGCTGGTTTTCCTGGAAAGGGACTGGCTTGCCTGAGCACTCCCTCCTCATTGATACTAATAGAGCCAAAACAGTTTTCCATCTCACACTCTGGGGAATAAATGAAGTGAGATCAATGGTGATGTGGCAAAGCTACCAGACAGTTTTACTAGTGCTGTCCATTCAACAGCAACAACAACAACCCTCCACCAGTCTCCCCTCACAGGATTACAAGCGCTGAGATGTCACTGAGCGAGGCCTATTTAACCCCCAACTGCTCCAGCAGCTCTGCCAAACACTACTTGTTTGGGCACTGGATAGCTCCCTTGAGTTAATGTGGAGCAGAACAAGGAAACAAAAGCAAAAATTAGACTAACTCGAGCTTAATTATACCTTCTTGTATGAGAGGCAATCAACGGTCACTCTCCTGAGAGAGTGATCTCGGGATGCCACCAAAATGAAGTGACAGCCTCCTGGCACGTTGTTGGTGGTGTCAATGTGCCAGGCCAGAAAACCACAGAGGAGTGAGGCACGGGCAGATGTGCCTGTGGCGCTCGGGCCGCCATCCGTCTGCCAGTGCCTCCGTCCTCCCTTCCTCCCTTCCCCCCTGCCCCTTCATTTTCCGCACATTGTTTTTTTCCTCTTTCTTTAAGTCTTCTACTGTCTGCCTGATGCACGCCAAAGCAAACATGGTTGTTTCCTCTTAGTGCTGTGTGCGTAAGCCTTAAATTATTGAATGTCCTGCTCCCTGTGGTCGACAGCAGAACACCACGGTTGAAAGAGAAGCTCTCAGGTGTGAATTCTACAAGTGAAATCCTCCATTCATAAAGAGAGATGAGCGCCTATAGAGAAGATGAAGTATACAGCCCTGTTAAAACACACATGAGCTGTGAGTCAGTATCAATAAGGCTGGTGGAACGTCTTTCTGGGATTACCATCTGGCTACAGCGGCCTTGGGCATGCTCCACTATGGACCAGTGAACAAAGCTGGTCTGACTTGCTATGTGTCTTCAGATCTGTTGGTTTTATTTGTATTTTCTTCTCTGCATCACAACGGAAAAAAAAAATTCCAAAAAGAGAAGAGGCTGCATATATTCTTTTAGAGGTCCTTCCAACAGGCAGCATCTGCAGCATCCTAAAATGCATGATGTGCTAACAAATCACTGTCAAGACCTTCAGGGCAAGAGAAATTACAATAAGATGTCAGCGCTGTGTCATCCCCTCACGAGTTATCCAAATTATTCAAACCGAGAACAAGTTCTTGGAATCAAACATAATCTAGCACCACTTCAACATGTCATACTTAGTCTCTCCTCATCCTCTCCTCACTGCATAATCACTTCATAAATAAGCAGCACCACTGCCAAAACGGCCTTTTCACTCTAGTTTTCTGTTCATTTGTTCAGTGGTTGTACTATGAGAACATTTGAAGCCATTACGCCGCAGAACTGCATCTGACATCTCCTTTCACCAGGCAAAGGCCGTAGTTACATAAGGGTTACTATTTTAGTTTGGTAACGAACATGCCTCTGATGGAAGGACCAAACAGCTTCCTGCCAGTTCTGCATCCCTAATGGCCGGTTTTAAAGCGCAGTTCAAAAACCTGCTGAGAAACAACATTCAACTTTTTATAATTATAAGTACTCTTTTGTTTCATTTATCTATTTTGTCCCTGTTGATTTCAGCAGTGGTGTGATACTCCTGGATTAACATTACTGTTATAATTTCTTTATTCTTTTGTTAAGGGCATTGTATTTCTGCATCACTCTTTAATTAACAACTGCGGGGCATCTTTCATCTGCTTTAGTGGAAAGCTAAGCTGTGGACCGGAGGACTAATGATTCAATGTGAGACATGCTGACTCAGTGGGGTTTCAATGTCATTTGCCCATCGGGTCATTCAAGGTAAACCAGAGACAGAAATAGAGAAAATGGGGATTGCAGATAAACAGCGAAGACAATGAGAAAGGCAGGGAGCTTATAACAGAGCAGAAATGGGATTATAGGAGCAGATGTTATTGTAAAACTGAGTGCTTTGTTGAGGCAATGAGAGAAAGGCGAACAACTGAAAAATAATTTGCAGCACTCCTAAACTTGTGACCCTTTTGCTTTTGTATGTTTACTGTGAAAGAGTGGGACTTAAAAGCAGTGGTTCAATAAGCGCGATCAGATCACTGGAGCACCTTAAAAAAAAAAATAAAAAAAAATCTGACCTATAGCATCTACTAAGATTGGAGCATTACTGTGGTGTTTCTTCAGACTGATGTTGTCTTTATTATTTTTTACCTTTTACCTTTTACCTTTTTTTTTAAAAAAAAAATGCTTTTACAAAGTGTTGCTTTGTATGTATTTTAGGTAATATTGCTAACTCATTCTCTGTAGGAGAATGAAACAAAGCATGTGTGCATCCGTTTGAACAAAATTTAGTACCTCTGCTGGAAACAAGAGAATCCACAGTTTGAAAAAATCTGAACAGTTGTAATGTTTCAATTTTTACTGATGTGTTTCTTTAAATCACAAAATCCACCCAGAAAACCAGATCCATCATCTTCTTTTTAGTGGAGCCCGCTCAATACAAACAGCAAATGATGGTTTTGAAACCCACAAATTGTACCATAAAAGCTACATTAGAGCAGCAATGAGGAGGTTCGGCCTTCTTAACAGTGTCTCTGGAGATTCGGCCCATTTGCTCCAAATTCTTTTGTCAGGCATGGACGCTTCTCCACCGACAGGAAACAACACATTAGAACTCCACAAAACAACACAAAGCAAGTTTCCGGACTCACCTGTGCTCAACCCTTTGCCTCCCTCTGCTCTCTAGCCAGCTTTGAAACAGAGCAATCTGGTCCGGAAACCCAACTCATGTTACACGACTTGTGGTTGTGATATGGAAACACTTCAGTGTTCTGAACAGTAATATGATACTGTACATTTGTCAAATGTCTTTAATCGCTTCTTTTTTATCTGTTTTGATTGTTTTTTTGTTTTTTGTTTTTTTCAGTGTACATAAACAGTTTACTGGTTCTAGTGAAATGCTTCGTAATCTTATCCCAATTTGCATGCAAGCCAGAGTCAGTGGACTGACAGAACAATCAGTTAGAGAAACTCCGTCCATCATCTCTGTTTAAGCACATCATCACTTCACTTATGACAGTCTAATCAATTCACACAGGCCTTGGCTTTTGAAGCCTGTGTGTGTGTACGTGTGGTGTTGGGGTATTCCTGGCTCAGAGCAGCAGCAGATGTGAGAGGTAATTTGGAGCCCTGAGAGACGCTCTCTGATGTGTTACAAAGCACTATGGGTAAATTTGCTGTCATTGAACTTGACAGTGGACTTCAATGACACAATGTTCTGTTCTCTCCTGATATACACACAAACACACACACACACACAAACACTTTTAGCTATCTTTGGCCTTCTGGGTCACATTTTTGTGAGACTGGTCAGATTCACCTTTACTGAGGCAAAACACAGAGCTTTGTTCCAGATACTGGCTCACTCAAAAACCACTCACGCACAACGGCTGCAGAGGATCTGCATAAAGTATTTTTAACTCTTACTTACATTCATTTTCTTCATTGGCGCTTTGTGTGCACTCATTCATTAACTTATAGCCTTAATCCCAAATGTAAACGGATGCAGAGGTTGCACTGTGTGCTCACACTGTACACTCTGTAGGGCTCGTCACAGGCTGGCACTGGTGTGGTAAAACGCTCAAAGCCATGTTTATATAACTAGTTTCCTAACATGAGAATGGGTCACACTCATGCTGCAATTATGACACAATACAAAAAGAGACACGGAGAGAGAGAAATAAAAAAAAAAACAGTGTGGTTAAAATACTAACCAGCTGAACAAGGTATGATTTATAGCAGAAATGTCCTCAGGCTAGAAGAGTGGTCATAATACACTGTTGATATCTGCACACACAAAGGGGTGCTTGGATTTACAATAGGGTGAAAGAGAAGAGTGTGTAGCAGAGTTAAAATGAAATGACATAATGGGACAAACTAACATCTAAAAGGTGGGCAGTGGCAGATGCAAGCAGAGGCAAACAGACCGTTGGCAGCAGCATTTCTGACATGAACAGACAATGAGGTCATGGGCTGCCAAGGCTGTTTTTTGTTGTTGTGGTTCTTGTTAGCGGTCACCCAGAGCCTCTGACGGCACCCATATCAAGCATATCTTCAGTCTTTTTGATAATAGCGTAAGTCTCTGACAAACTTTTGCATTCTGCAAACAGCTGTGCTTGTAGGGACCTGTGCCGGTCATGTTCATGTTCACATGATTCAATCCATTCTAAAATTAAGCATCTGCATCGATTGGACACGATCCACACTCCGGTCCAGTGGATGGATGAATGGATGGATGGATGGATGGATGGATGGATGGATGAATGGATGGATGGATGGATGGATGGATGGATGGATGGATGGATGGATGGATGGATGGATGGATAGATGGATGGATGGATTACTTTATTGAAAGGGAAATAATTTTTTCTTATAGTACAACCACTGAACATTGTCATTGCAGCCAGGTACATAGACTACAAAATACATTAAAATACACAAGAGTATGCTATACAATTGAATAAATAAAATAGAATAAAACAGAAAAAGTGCGGTGAGCGTCCACTATATGTACAAAAGAGGCAATGCAGCACAACGAAGAACAAGAAGAAAATTTACACCACGTGGAGGCAGAAATTATGAATCCTTCTTTACTCCTGGTTCTCAACCTCTCCTGATCAATTCCTCTCTGAGGTAATGTTTACTCCATATAACGTGGAGCAATGCTCAGACAGAAACACAGCAGCACGGGGCTGGGGGAGACACACAGATGGGGGCAGGAGGGAGGGAAAAGGAAAGAGGACGCAGAGACATCCACAGTGTTTGGAGAGAGCAGAGAGGTGATTCCCTCCAGTCAGACAGGAGGAACACAGTCTGTTCACAGAAGCCTCTCAGTGAGTAATTTTCAGAGTCAAAGACAGAAGATCAACTGCACTGTTATATATATGTTATAACTGTATTTACGTCAAGAGTCAACCAGCGGTACATAATGTCATCTGACTGCTTAGAGGTGCACTAAAACATGCCAGCAAAATTCTATCATTTCCTGCATGCAACATTCAAGAAGAGGCCATTTGTCGTTCTGCTGCATCAATTTTTCATATATTGACTGAGCAGTCCTAAATGGCTTGGCATTCAACTACATAACGACATGCAGTCCAGCACAGTACATATGTTTCAAAGTGAGCAAAGTACAGTAGGCTTCCCCTGCCAATCTGACTAAATAAAGGCAGACACAAGTTGGGCATCTCTTATGGAAAAACAAGGGTAAGAAAATAAAATGTCCTTTAGTTCTTCAGCTGTTGGCTTTGAGGGTCAATCTGCTCATTGTCCACACATTGCAATAAGTGGTAATGTTTCCATGAGGGTGTCCTTCAGCCAAACTGCAATATCAATCAAGTCATTTTTTCAAAGGAACTCTAACAGCCACATAAATCCTGACTCATCTTGATCCCTTGTTTATTGTAACCCGTTGGACTCAGGGTTAAACAGCTTGTCAAACCTGACCCACAGCGCTCTGTTAAAAACCCCTCTGTGTTTTTCTAACACGCAGAACAAATGAACTGCAGGAGGAGTCTCATTGAAAATGGGTTGCCTGTACTTCAGTGACACTTTGTAGATGCAGCATGCCTCTAAAGTGCTGCTGTTGTTTGAAATCCTGTCCAAGCCTTTATGCACCAACAACTCCAGAGTGACACTCCTCTCTCCACGGACACAACACAAAACACTCAGGAAAACCATAACTGGAAAGCTGCCTTGATTTTCTTGCTTTCGTGCTACTTTTCAAGGTACTCAGCTCTCTTGTGTTTTATACAAAATGGAAATTGAACTTGGCTTTACCAAAATAAAAACAACAAAAGAAAACAACTTGCAGCAGCTGGAAAAAAACCATCATGTTTTTCCAGTAAAGTCAGCAAGTTTTTATCAGCATCCTGACGTTGCTTCACAGCAGTTTGACGAATGCAGCGATTGAAGCTGAGAGCTGTGAAAAATAATCACGACCACAAGCCTTCTGTTCACCATGAAAACAAACTGAAATTTCACACATAAATTTTCTTTGTTTACAGCATTTGGTTGCCTGTAAATAGAAGACCTGAAGAAGCAAAGCAGCCCACAACAACCCATCTCCTGCCAACATATACAAAGCTGATAATGAGTGACTCATCAGTGCTAATTTGCTGTGCTAATTTTATCAGCGAACTTCACAGGGATGAAAAAAAAAACTCGCTATAGCAGAATGCGTGAGCAGCATGGAGCTCAGCACCAACATGGCCACACTGTCACTCCCATGTTGTGTGTGTAGGTGTGTGTGCGCGCGCTGAAACGTTGACATCCAAACACGTATTTCTGTTCTCACAACCCCACTGATTATTATATGGAAGATCACAAAATCTGCGTACATGGCACTTTTTTCATCTTAGGTTATTGGGGTGAAACAAATCAAAGAGTATCACCACCATCAGTACAATTAAGATGGTCTTTACAAAGTTAAGTCTGAAAACTGAGGCTCTGTCACCACTGAGCTCCTCTACTTTTTTCTGCTATCCACATTAATCCTAAGATAATGAACTTGAACTACTGCTCATAAAGACTTGACATGTTGTTAACCGTCTTGTCCGAGCAGCATGGCTCTGACTACAGAGCCAGCCAACCAGCTGGAAATATGTGAGGCAGTATGTCCATTTGGCATAGCAGTTCCACTTATTTTAGTTCTTATATAATGGAGATCAATTCAGAAAAATGTGACAGCAAACTCCTGCCATGACGCAGTCATGAGTGTTGAAGGTGCCCACTGCTGCAGGCAGAAAACAACATCACTACTGATCACAAATGTTACTCACTGAATGGATCCAATAAAATACACACACAAGCATACACTTTGTTACTCTCGCTACATGACTGAAGAAGAGGAGGTCTTAATCTGCAACACATCTGTACCTTATCAAAGCATTCACTCACAGACTCATTACTCTGTTCAGTTTTAAAAGTTACAAAGACTGTTTAAGAGACACCACGTATTTCAATCCATGATATTTTTTTACCATTTCACCAACATGACTAAAGGACAGATTCAACGTTTTTAATGCTTAGTAAGTTCAACAAAATGAATTTCTATTGTACCATTTGATCCTTATTCATTTGTTTTCTTTCTTCTCAAAAAATGTGTCACGTTAACATCATTGGCTCACAAATACCAACCCCAGCTGCAGTGCGGAAGGTGGAGAGTGTCTGTGTGGGAGAGACGGGGAGAGAGTGACGGTGGGGGACAGTGAATCATGTGGTTTGAGGCACTGTATGTTTTAACATCACCTATGGGGAACAATCTGCTGTGGTGTTAGGCTGGGACTTTCCCTGCCAATATGAATCTAAGGTGGCTGAATCTGGGTTTTTTTCTAAGCATAAGCATAAAATGATAGTAGAATAAAACCCATCCTCCCTTCAGCATAGTCATGTGGTTGGCAGTGACAGGGTTACCGTTGGTGTGCAACTTACACTACTGCAGTCAGTTTTGGACTTCACTCTTACTAATGTAACGCCATATTTGACCATTTATCCATTTATCCATTATCCTGTAATTGTCACAGCTTAAGCACAGACACTGGCTGCAGCTGATTCCATAGACGCATTAGTATAACTGTAAGTGGGTGAATATGACACTATCTGAAACATGCTACATCAAATGATAATGTGGTGAATAAAGTACCAAGAAGTAGATAGCTATGAGCCCTGTCTTGAGGCATAGGATTTGTAATTTACAGTGTGAATAACTTTCCTGACTAATGATTTTTATGTATTCTGTATTCAGAGCCTCTATACTCTGCACGAGACAGAAACAGATCTTGCATTTAGAGTCCATTTTTAAATTGCACAAGAAACAAATGTAACTGTAACATACAATTAACAGTGACAAGTAACAAATAAATGTTTCATTAAAGTACAATTTGGTAAAACACTGAGTTTTTAATTAGTTAGAATTAGTTAGTTTGAACATTAACCAATATATGCAAGACTATAGAAGGTTACATTTAAACTGTTGTTGAGATTGTACATACAGGGGGACAGGTCCATCTCGTGTGGGCCTGCATCAGAGAGCTTTAGATGAGGTGGGGTTCACTGCAGCCCTGCCACCGAGGTAGTGGTAGCTTCTGCGTCATCGATTCTAACCGTCCTGTCCATTTGCCTGCAAGTCCGTTCTGCTCGACTGGCCTCGCTCACGGGCTGTGAGGTTTGCTCGGCGGCGGTAGGGGGTGCTAAGCCTGTTGAAAATGTGGAGTGTACACAAATAGCTCATGCATGCACAATGTCTGATATACACTCCATCTCTATTAATATTTGAAGTCACGCAGTTCAATCTCTTGCCTCCCTTTCTCCCCTGCCTCTGTTACTCTGAGAGCAGCAGCGTATGATCCAGCTCGCTGGTATCGACTTCTCCCTCAGTCAGGCAGGGGGTACTCAGAGACTGATTTAATTGTAAAGTGGAAATCCCAGAATCTGTCATCATCTGTGATTGCAAGATGCTTATAAAACCTAATTAGGACAAAATAATTGAAAAATATTAGCCCTGATGCTCTGGACTACAATTACAAGACTTAGGATTTAATCTTAGGGTATAATCCTGTAATAAGGTACATTGGTATATAATTTTCATTACCATCACATGACCTCTCTTCAGATTCTAAATGGATAAAAAGATGCAAACAATTTGGTCACGCGACAGAATGCAACCATCACCATTTGTCAGTGAAGAAGATTTGTGGCAAATGACAACTGACAGCGAGCAAATCTTGATGACGCTGCGTGTAAGATTTGCATGCAGACAGTGGCATGCAGCAATGAAAATGCTTATTCTCATCTCAGAGCCAATCATCCACACACTGCTGCGATGACGAGCAACTCGGCTGACAAGCCCCAATCCATCAAACAACCAACAATAATGCAGACATCTGGGAAGACAGTGGAATCTAAAAGAAAGTTTATTCATGCAGGCTAATGCCCACAGGTTTATCCATATGCCTAAAACCTACCAAGTATGTACTAACTTGGATTGTCATAAAGAGACAATCCGAGTGAGTAGTCCATTTCAGTCAAATTCCCCTGGTGTACATTCATTTTACTGAAGTATAGTATTGATCTTTGATTTTAATGCACCTTTATAGTAATAAAAAGTATCAACTGAAATTATTACTCCAGCAGAAGTGATTAGTGATTCACTCATTGTAATTCTGTAGATGACACACACACACATTTACTCTGCTCTGTCACTTTCTAGGGTATTGTTTCATTGATTTGTTCTAAAATAATCAAGCATGCTGATAATAATCGTAAATACATTACACGCAGCAATTACGAGAGCCATGTCAAAGTGTGAATCTAAACAAAAAGTTTTCCCTGCTTCTATTTCAAACTGGTTGGATCATTTCTTAAACCTCCCCAAACAACTTTTAGACAACTTCAGCTTTTTCAGAACTGGCCTTAAAAAAATACAAAGTCAACTAAACAAATAACACCAGTTGTCAAATGTCTGCACTGTGTGTGATAGAGTTTCTAGTTTCTGTGCACCACACAGCTGAAGAAAACTTCCTGGAGATCAGCCAGAGCCTGACTACATTTAACGCGGGGTCAAAACTATTGTATTCTTCTCCACATTTGACTGAATCTCAGCAGATTTCATCATCCACATTGTTTCTGAACCTCCTTTTATTTGTTCCTGTATTTTTAATGTGTTTCTCATTTAATGCTCTAATGTGCTCAGTAAATAAACCGCTGTCTGTAGAAGCTGAATAGGTATGATGTGTAGTTATAGGGAGAGAAATGTCCCTGTGCAAAGCTGTCTGTAATGCATTACAATTGATTCAGTAGGTACGCCTGCAGGGTTAATAAGATTACCAACGCCGTAATTGCACATTAATGAAAGCTTAGGTCAAAACACGTGTGTATCATTTGACTAAAGTTAATATGGGAATAAAACGGCTGTGTTTTTTAAGATGTATTTCCTACAACTTTGTTTCTAAACTTGTGAGAATGATTTTAGTATATTTTTTGTTTTTAATTCCACTTTAAAACCAGTTCACCGACTTCCTCTCTATCGCTGTTAAACACCATCACTTACACACTCACATATGAACATCAGCATGCAGAGATATGCGCACACATCAAGAAGTACACAACCATTCTTTCTTAAACACACACACACACACACACACACACACACACACACACACACACACACACACACAAAGCCTCCCTATATCCAGAGTGATAATTATAGCTTGCCCATTAATCAGCGACAGCTGTAATTATACTAATTCCAGTGTGTAATCTGATCAAGGTGAGGAAGATCAAATCAGCCTCTCTGCCCTGCTTTAAGGGGGTTTCAGTAATGGTGGCGACAGTGGTAAGGTTGTATGGAAAATTGGTTAAGACCAAAACAGTCTGATTTGACTCGGTTTGTCGGCTCATTAGCGGGGCAAAGTACAAGCATGTGTGTAAATAAAGCTATCTCTATTGTCTGCAGGCCATTGTAGCTGCAAAATTGTTTTTATTAATTTAACAATGTTTATACTGTTATTTGAACGCAATATGTGAGGAATGTTTGGCGGCCTATAGTGTCACACTGACTGCAGTGAAACCTACAGTACAGAGTCATCTGTCAATGTTCACAAAGACTTTTTGTTTATTTCAGTGTTCACTGGAAACCTGAATTTTTATTTGCTTCAAAGACTGGGGTCAGTGGTTTCTTTAGAAATAGAGTGTACTTCAGGAAAATGTTTACTAATGTAAGGGTGAACATGAAGAAATAACAGTTATTCAAACAAAGTTTGTCATTTAAGTGGAAGCAAACACACACACACACACACACACACACACACACACACACACACACACACACACACACACACACACACACACAC
>JBAJHX010000043.1:19121181-19146665 GCA_037176925.1 Amniataba percoides | reverse complement strand
CACACACACACACACACACACACACACACACACACACACACACACACACACACACACACACACACACACACAAAGACCAAACTAGAACTGAACAGCCTGTGATGAGTCGGACAGAAAGGTTTTATCTGTAGAAAGATAATAAGATGTTTCTCACTCTGTTACATAGTCTTAGTTGACTCAGTGACTATATATGAATATATGACTACATATTAATGTCAGTCCACTCTATTAAAATGTGTGTGTGCAACTCTGAGCACACACATCACTTTGTGCTGTGTGTGGCAGACTGAGGAGGGTCTTTTGTCTAGACTTGAATTTATCTCCTGACAATAATGCGACTGATAACTAATGCAGACACGTGTGATGGATTTTTATCAATGCTGGGTGCTTACACACGTAGCACTGTGCAGTCTTATCTGTGTGTAATTATTGTGTGAACTGGGTATCAGATCAGATAAGCTGATCTGAGGCAGCCTCATCTGTAATCATCAAGCCAAGCCGGTGTTAACTGGCAGTAAAACCTTCAGCTGAAAGTCAATATACTAGTGTGTTCGTATTTATCAATAATAAAATATATCAATGTATAAAGTTTAAATTTGGCACAGTGAAAGAAAAGCTGTAGCTGTCTGATCTAAATATTGGAGGTTCTGGTTCAAAACTATAAACTTGACCTGTTCAAATTATTTTTAAGACATGAACAAAAGTTTGAATGGAAGAATGTGGATTGTTACCATGAAGAGAGGTTAAATAGTTTTTCATTGTATCTGTTATATCAACTGTATGTTTTAGGAAAAGGGCTGTAACGATGACGGCTGACAGAAGTGTATGGCAAAAACAATGGCATTTTGGGTATTGGCTTGGCTGGGGTTGCTTGAGTGTAAACTAAATCTAAAGAGCAGGACACAATGCAGCATAGTGAGCTGCTAATATAATCTTTGGTCCCATAAATGTAATGTTCGTGAAATGCTTACATTTTAGTTTAACACACTATGTTACCAATTGTTTGCACTTTTGTTGTAAGCTCTACACGTCACTCCTAGCTTTTACTGCAGTTGTGGTTTTGGAAGGGTGAAGGAAGGATTACCTAAACCTGTTTAAAAATGTTGGTTACTGTCTGTGTTTATATTTAAAAGGAATACTGGCACATTGAGAATGTCGCCATCGGTATGCGCCTCAGGAGTCCAGCATGATTCAGGATCTATTGGACACTCTGCCTGCCACATAATCAAAACGTCACGAATGTATAATCATACTCATACTGAATATGTATACAACATGTCAGCAACAAGTCCTAATACCTTGGGTCATCATTTATATAAGAAGTACACAGAACCAATGTTACAGCAAAGATACGTAAACACAACCCTGCCGTCTTGCTAATATGAAGTTTAATCACTGTTCCAGATGCAGAAAGTGCCATCTGTAGTTTGTACAGTGTAAAACAGATGTCAGTGAGACAGTGAGCAGGCTGACTCTGCTGGGCCACTTCTACACTATCAGAGATAGCAGCCTCTGCTGCGGCTACGCCTCAATGACAACATTGTTTTCACATCTGGCCACTGCCTCTACTTCCAGGTTCCAAAACAAATGTGGGCTTTGATACCAGAGCCATCCGTCTCCTGGATGGAGTCGATGTGCTTTTGCATGACAGTTACTGAGGTTTAAAAAAAGCACCGTGAGATAGGGAGGGAGAGACAGAGAGAAACAGATCCAGAGAGTGTGGGTGCTGAGTGTGAAAAAACGCAGGTACCCTCCAGATGGATTCTTCACATACAAATTCATGCTAATTAGAGTGATACAGTGTTGTGAAGCACTCTGGCTACTGGATCATACAAAACATATGGCGTTGGAGCATCTGAGAGGAGAGAGACATATTACAGTAACATAATTCTATTAAAACATAACGCAATATTTAATTTAAGATATCTTAGAAGGCTGGTGGTGATTTGCACATTAGACCACATGACTGTATTCAACAGAGTCAAAGTCAGCAGCTGCCCAAAAGCAACATTTGAAGGAAATGATTTATGAGGATGAGAATGTGAGAGGATGGATGTTGATGGGAACTTTTAAGCAGAGACCAAATTAAGGTATTCACATCTCTTTTGGACCAATAAAACTAAAGGTGTAGCAGAACAGCTTCAACTTTGACCCCTGAACCTTGCTTCCTTTGTTTTCCTGGACTTCTGATGATCATATATCAGCTTCATTTACTAATGCACAGCTCACAAGCTGCTCTGAGTAAGACTATCAGCCCAAAACGTAAACACATCTGCCACTTTCTTCTAACCTTGTCCCCAATGTTTGGACTCCAGAGGAAATGTTCCAGAGTCAATCAATTTTCTATGCTAGTTGAACAATGGAGACCAGACTTGCTTTCTGTTTGTAATTTGGGAACCTAAAAATACTTGACCATCTGTCACAACTAGCCAATGCCAGAAGGGTCAGTGTGTATTAGAGGTTTGCAAACTATTAAGTGAGAGGGAGAGGTGATGATAATTCAGTCATATTCGAAAAATACTGTTAGGTTGTGTGTGCGCTTTCCAAGGATACCAATGTGATCATAACAAATAAATATATATATTATAACTCCCATTATGTTTTACTATGATAGTGATTCATCCATTAGCACATTAGAAAAAGGGACTGCGATTGCTGAATAAGCATACTTTTCCATGGTGCTAATTTGCTAACTCCGGTCAAACACTGGCACAGATTGGTCTTGGGGTCTCACAGTGTCCCACTTTGATACCCTGGTGTGAGACATTAATCGTAATCATCCATTGGCAATTATTTATAAAATTAAGAAGCAGACGGTAACGTCATGTTTAACTGAAAATCATTTGATGGGGCTGGAACTCAACAGATGATTCATTAACAAAACCCTATACAGTAAGGGAAGCAGTTTTAACAGTCACTAATGTGGGTCAGTCCATTATGTCTGCAATCTAAATTTTAACTGAACCTCAATGTTACACTCCAGAGGGTTAGTAGGGGCATTAAATATATAAGCTGACGATTTATGTAGTACAGTATTTTAAAATGTCCCAATTTAAATGACTGAACTAAAAGAAGAAACAAGCAGTAAGCGTGTGTGTGCATGTAGTTGTGTGTATTTGTGTAACCGTGTGTCTTCAGACAGGGAAAAAGTAAAGAAGAGTAAAGTCAAATCATAATTCAGCCACACGGCAGACCCTCTCTCAGCTTTACATAACACAGGTCTTTTAGTGACATTGTGACACCACAACACACAGTGCTGATTTTAAGTCCCAGCTGTAGGACCAAAGGTCACCCTTCCAGCAGTTCCCATTTCATTTCACTGGTGCACTGCTGACCACAAACAAGCTGTGCTCTCATGACACAGATGAAATATTGCTGGCCTAGTTCCTGGTGGTATGAGGGTTAAATCATTGATGCTCTTGTAGCAGTAACAAGAAAAAAAGGTGATTAGATAAGGTGTTATTATTGCACACAGGGCTCATCTTCCATCACTCAGAGACGACTTGACACAGCCTCATGTGATGTATCATAGCCATCAATGTAACCTGCAGCAGTGACATTGAGAAAAATGTATTTATGGATGTGCGCTCTACCGATTGCTGGTTTGCAGTGGATTTATAAAATGGATGCTCGCAATACTCAAAAGCACCACAGGAATTGTTGAGGGACTGGAAAGCTGTTGAAAGATATTTTAGCTTGTTCTGATAGTCATAATGGTATTTTTGCAAATGTCTTTCCAACCAAATTTGGAAAAATCTGCCTGTTATTAATACACAGTGTGCTCTGGTATTGTAATAAAAGCCACAAAAATATCTTAAACACTATGAGCACTAGCAACTGCTGAACTGAAAAACAAACAGTTGGAGTGCCACACGTTCATGAAATGCCCCGTCTTACCCTCCAACTCAGCTGCAGCACAGCACACTGTGGCTGGACGAGTGTTGGCTATCTTTCCAATGCTGCACTAAATATTCATTACAACAATGGAGGTGAGGTGGAAGCAGGAAGGCAGGATGCCACGAGTTGTGTTTCTGACCACCCAGACTACAGGAATGTTGCTGCCATATACACGAAAATGTCAGCACACACGGAACAGGACATTAGCTAAAAATTCAGCATTACAACTAATGGAAATTAACAGCAGGTTTGGCTTGCGGCATGCAAAGGGCTGTTTTGCAGTTTGACGATGCAAGCAAACAAATATGTGACTGCCAAAGGCAAAATATGTGTTTAGTGTGTGTGCGTGTTTGGGGCTGATACAGAAGCTAGTCATGTTATCTGTGGTCTAAGAGAGTCTGCTCCCTACAGGAGTGTGGGAGCCAGTATGATACAGACACAGGCAGAGCTGACCACACTGTTTCAAGCCTTTCGATTTTGTCCACCTTTGCTCTGAGAAAAAAACAACAAACAACAGTCCTTACAAAGACAGCATGGCGCCATTACCTGAGCGCCACTGGGCACAGCCCCCATGTAGCAACCTGCGGTGATCAGAATCTTCTCAAGGCGGCCCTCCTTCTCTACCTGACAGTTCCTTCCCCCTAGCGCTCAGCAGGAAAACTGAGACTATTTAAGAAGAGTGCAAAGAGGGCGGTAAATGTCTCCTCTTGTCAATAACACCACGAGTGTCCCGGCTGTCCATGACACTTCACAAACAATAATTTCTCCACGCTATTTGAAGTGTTTAAGAAAGACACCTGAGGGGTACACAAAACATTTAGTATTACACTTATAGTTTAGAGAAATTGATGAGGATTAGGCTAAGATATTCAGACTTTTTGACTCCCCGTAATGCAACTTGATAGCATATTTTGTTATATAGTTGCTGCCTGGTAAACACTCTTTCAACCTCTACAATAACAGATTCTTACATAGTACTTCAGCTAAAAACTAATGTCTCAAGCCCAGGCTGAGAGAAACCTTGTGACATCATCATCTTCAGACTTCAGAAAGCTCCTCTGGAGCCACTGAGGATATTATACAACCATTTTCATGGGCAGTGTAGTACTCGCAGTGATGAGTAAACTGAGCTTCATCTTGAGTGAATGAGTCACCACAACACGAAGGGACAAAGGGACATGGGTACACACTGCATGTACTCTACATACATGTATTACCATGGCCTATAATTAATCATCCTTACACAACAGAGCAAGGCTTTTGAGATTCAGTGGAATGGGGGTAAGTGGAGGAGACAGGCAAAGAGAGACAAAAAGAGATGGAAGAAGAGCCCAGGATCCCCTGATATTTGAGCCATTCTAAAAATAGCCACACTGGAGCAGAGATATGAATTGTACTTGTCAAAGTCCTCAGAGAGCCAGGGAAGAAAAAGAGAGCAGAGCTTATTCTATGTAAAGGTGAACACCAGGGGTGATGAGAGTTGGCATCAGCTGCACGTATAAGTTACAACACTGTTTATGAACTCTGTCTCGCACTGAATATGAACCCTATTTGTTTCTGAGTGATTGGTAATGTTACTCCTGATCTGGCTATCACTCACTGGAGTAACTCCAGTAAAGGGCTGAAAGAGTCATGAAGTCAGCACACTGCAGTCTAGATTACAATACTGACTTTGTTTTGCATACAAGATGTCCTGCTGTCAAGTGTGCACAGCATATCTGCAACAATCTTACTTAAAAACCTCTTTAGCATCTTTCATCATCTTACTGTGTTTCTCTCTTGTTCAATCATACACACAGAAATACTGCATCCACAATGCCATTTGTCTGAAATGTTGGTCTACAAATCCAGTGGTCACACCTCGTGAGTGTGTGTGTGTCAGCTAAATGCCTGAAATATTGCAGTTCTGAACTCACCGTTCCACTGGGCAGTCGAGGGAAAAGGTGTTTTCTTTGCCAATCCTTTCTAATCCACAAATGCCACACGTCGCACCTGAGGGAAAGCAAAGAATTTCATTAATGTCTGATGCGTCTCTTTACATGAACTATTCTGGACACGCTCACACAGTGTAAGGTCTTTAAGTTAACATCTCAAAATAAATTAAACAATGGCTAAATATAGTGAGATATATGAGGTTACTAGAGTTCTTCTTTTAAGTACGCCGTCAAAGAATCTTCATTTTTTTAATGGGAGTCTGGTTTAGAGCGATCCTGTAGGAAATCAAATGAGGCTTGACCGGCGTCACGCACAGAGTTTATGATTTCTTAAAAAGGCACTGACTTTGAGGAGTAGCCACATTTTCAACCCCAAGCAGCAAAGAAAAGTAACAGGGCCATGGATCCCCGCAGGCAGTCGGCAGAATGTCACGGATCACACGGACACAAGGAGAAACCGCTGGCCAACACCCCTCTGACCCTGCCCTTGGCAACTTGACTCTAACCAGCGCCAACCACAGCAATACCACAACACCACAAAAAAGAAAAAGAAAAAAGAGTTGTAGTAAACAGCCGAGACATCCACAGAGGCGTGGGAAAGAGGAGCAGATGCTGCCCCATTGTCCAATCACATTAGTAACAGTGACTCTACTGTTACAGGCACAAGGACAGAGGGCTTAAAAAACACAAAATGGAGGTGACACTGACAAGGTTTAGCATGGACTGAACCTGAGCCCCAGGCTTCAAAAAAAATCTAAATCAAGCTACCTGTCGCAAACAGCCCAACCAAACAACCATCGCCCTTCAACAGTGAAAAACTGAGGTAAAAAGTTCATACCAAGTAACACAATTTACATATGTATTGTGGAAATTTTGTGATTCGTCTCATACAAATTGGACTTATTGCACC
Organism: Amniataba percoides; assembly: GCA_037176925.1. Classification (NCBI taxonomy): domain Eukaryota; kingdom Metazoa; phylum Chordata; class Actinopteri; order Centrarchiformes; family Terapontidae; genus Amniataba; species Amniataba percoides. The sequence goes on along the minus strand of JBAJHX010000043.1, from coordinate 19,139,924 downwards.
TTATCCTCTAAGAGAGCAGTCCCAAAAAGATTTGTCTTGTCCCTTTAAAAGGAAAAGTCAGTATGGTGCAGACCATATGGTATCTGCCTGGGCATCTGGGCAACTGTAAAAAAAGAAAAAAAAAACACAGTCCATCTACTGCATCCTCCTGGATGTGTTTGTGTGTGTGTGGGTCTCCATCATCTGTATTCAAGACATCCACCAAGGTGCTGCACACCTCTCTGAGCTGCCACAAGGATTTCTTGCACAGGAGTCACCTTCTTCAAAGTTAGCCACAATTTACATATTTTGCCGTGCAACATGTACCTGTGCATGTTACAATGAATATTTTTCCTGGTAAAGAAAACAATACAAGTTCAGAGACAGTGACCAAAAAGCATACTAATCTTACATACCAAGCATCAGCGCACACAGCTACGGTAATATCAGGATAGCCGTCGTTGTCAAAACACTGTAGGTGAAGACTGTTTCTATCCTGATGGCACGAATCAGAAACTCTAACGCCGCCCCTGCAGGCAGCGTCATGTTATGCCCACTCAATACAAGCAAAAAAAAAAATCAAATGTACTATTCTGCCTAAAATTTCAACCACTCTTCGTATTTGCAGTAATATATCTAAGCTGTGTCTGGCCCACACGCGATGATGTAATGTACTGTAGATAAAACAGTCTTGTTTAAATGAAATGTCATTGGCACAGTTTTGTTGCATCTACTAACCCCACGCAGCAGGAACCTGCTTTAAAATGATGTCATTTTTTAAAATCACCCTTTTCAAGGTATATCAATAAGAAGTCAGAAATTAAGTGGGAGAACTCATGTAATGTATGCATAAGAGCTTGGGTTGCTTTTTGTTAATACAGTGGAGGATTTGTTACATAAATCAGCTGTGAGTTGCTATGACTCACCTTGTGTTTTCTCTCTCTTGTGTCTTGTGACCAAATAATGCAACAGGAGAGATAGAGGACAGGCTACACTAGCATTCGCGCAGCCAGGTCTCAAAGGACACAAACTGCTGCTAATGTGGTGGCAGTGAATACATCAGTTTGAGAACACTCAGCCACATAGGTTTTCTCTCTTGCATTCTCCATTAAGTATCAAAAGGGTGCGGGGGACAGAGGACTACTAGTGACAAAAGAGGTTGGTGGTCTTTTCCACTTACACTATGAGGCCATCAGGAGTGAAACGCAATCCTGTAACAAGAAGAAATCTCATAATAACGTTGCATCAAGTCACAATGTTTTGCTGCAATGGAGAATCACTTATGACCCAGTGATGACCTTTGCTTCCCCCCAGCTGTAGCAAAGAATCTGCATTATGTGGCTCATCCTGCCAGTCGTTTTCACCGTGATGCTAAGTCTGTTACAAAACCCTGAGCAGCTGCAAATCTTTTATTGGATGCAGCTCCTGATTCAGAGGTTTTTGCACATACTCTGCAGTCTCGGTATCTGCGGCTGCAGTTACACGAGAGCAGTCAAACGCAGTGGCAGATGTCAATCGTGATGCATTAAAGACAACAACTGGTAAGCAATTTGATGTTAATGAAGCAGGGACAAAATGCTTAGGCTGCTGATTCTTAAATGAGCTTTGCACGTCATGCCGCTTCTTAATTTGTAAAACCTGAAGACAAAACGCTTTTCAAGTGCCTGACTGACTCGACTGCTGTTAATGGAGTCTGCCCTCAGCTAATCCAAACTTTCAACACAGTGCAATTAACCCTGTTTCCAGAGAGGGAGTAAAAAAAAGTTCACTTGCACTTCTGACATCACATTTCCCAGAGGCAGAAACCCCAAACAGTGCTCAACGATCTGAGTTTCTCTTTTTCAGTTAGTTAAGGTCAGGAGCGTTTGTTACCAATAAGAAAACAAAACTGCAATTCTGGTTCATCAGTGGGTTCATAACACACCCTCAAATATGCCTCATCTCTTCTTCTGTACAGCTGAGACAATGAACCCAATCCCAGTTAGATGTTTTATTGTTTGATGTTACATTTTTACAGTGAAGTTTGCAGACCAAACTGATGAAATAAAAATGCAGTCAATGCTCTGCTTCTCTCTCGTGACTCTCTTTCTGACAGTGAGATTCAGTGAAGGAAGACTTGCAGCATCTCTACTGTCCCTGAAGGATCATCTTGATCTCATACATATGTATCCAGAGAGGGTCACTTTTTTGAAGTTATAGAAGTTTAACCCCCCCCACCCACCTTTTCACGAAGTTGCTGAGAATCATAGAACTGTCAACATCGGAAGTATTAGGCCTTGGTATTATGTCACAATAAAGCCCTCGAAGGCTAATGCCCAGAAACCTTCATCTGTCCCCAACTGATAAACTGCAAGAAAAGCTTGACACCCAGGACAATAAAGATTTTTGCAGGGCTTACAGGTATTTCTAACGGACCTGTATTAACTTGCTAAAGATGGATTCATTTCTGATCCTTTGTTTATAGTTTTCGCACTCTGGGTAAAGCAGCTTTGGAAAACACCCCAGTGCCCTTCTTCCAAACTCCCCTTTTGAGCAGACAGTATTATTGAGCTGGCAAGTGAATAGTGGAGCGCGCAAGTAAACAAAAAAGCAGCGTTCAATTACAATTAATGATGAATGACGGTGTAAGTTAGCACATGTGTACATCCTTTAATTTTACATGACTTCTTTCAGTGGGCACCATTTAGATGGATTACTGCCAGTGATCACCATTTAAATGATATTTGTTTTATCTTACGCTCTATTAATGCTCTTCTCCTGTCTGTTCTGCTTTCAAATCTCTCTGAAAGATGACACTGAATTTCACATCGTACACTTCAATCGATCAACAAACTACAGCGAGACTGTATCTAAATTAATGACCTTCTCTTAAAATTCTCTTTGAGGAGTATGACATATTTCAGCAAGTGAAACTGACGGGCCAGATGATGCCGTGGTGGTGATAGATGACTGCAACAAACTTCAGCATCATTATGCAGATGGTGTGACAGCTGATGGCTTTTTGAGCCCGGTGGCAGCCAAAAAGCCTTCACTTCTGAAAACCCAAGTACGGGATTAGGATGGGAGTCACAGAGCGGGCAAGTTTGTGAGGAAGAGAGGCGCATGACTCACTCTCACTTACTGAAAATGCTGCAAAAGGTATCTTAAGGAAATTAACGTCTAGTAAATTCACTGGAGCTGCTTGGCGACCAGCCTTAAATGTGAGTCGCTGTGTGAATGTGAACTATACGGGGCAAAAGTGTGCATGATCAGCACAGCTTCTCTCGTTAATAATGTTTTTGAGAGACATGTAAGCAGGATAAACCTCAACTTTTGAATTAAAGGCATGTGATCAAAGCTGCCCTGTTAATGTCAACGTATGACACGAACGCAAAACTGACGCTACACTAGTTTGAAATTTGATGTGCGAGTCAAATGAAAAACTTTAAGAACAAAGTACTAAGCTGAGTACTTTTTTTTACCACAATGAACTAACCTGAGGTTAAAGTAAATGAGGGCTTAAACACTAATTTTTTAAACACTCCATGTGTGTATCAGTGGCCAATGCTGTTCACACTCCAAAGCCTATCCAGTTTCCTTCTCCTTTCTGACTGTCTACCCACATCCTCTCTTTTCCCCTACCCATCTGCTTTTCTTGCTTACTCAAAAAAAAAAACTTTTGACTCTTTTGACACCTCTCTTGACAGCTTTGTGCATCTTGCCAGTGCACGAGGCAGCAGAAGACACATTTCAGCCCAACCCCCCCCTTCCCAAAGGAGCTGCTGTAGGTTCAGTTTCAGCTGATTCTTGACTAAAACCTGAAGAAGACATAAACAATCCTTAGAGCCAACAGTCAAACATGTAGATCAAAGGTAAATGATTTGAGCATTATCAATGCATGAAGGTAACTAGATAAACTTTATCACTCATTTTATTGATTGATAATAAAGTGAAAATTATACAAATAAATTCTTAGTCTTCTTTTTTTTGTTTGTTTTCAAAAGCAATAGATCAAACTAAGGTTCAATCCATCCAAAGCATTGTCTCAAGAAAAATAACACCACACCTGCTCTTTGAGGCACAACCATTTGCTACACCTAGTGGCACACCTCGATATTAAAGAGCAATTCTTGACATTACTACAAAAGGCTAAATGTTGCTCGCCAGAGGGAAACAAAGAGACTTCATAAATATTGCCACCCCATCAAGAGAAATTATGTCTGAGAGCCACTTTGCATAACTCAATCTGACACGAGCTACACTTACTGTACACACACAAACGTACAGACAAACCATCAGGCTGATCAACCCTCCAGCTTTAGTACACAGTATAGATTATGAGTCACAACCACTCATTAGAAAGGGACTAAACAGAGCGGCTACATTAAAAGAGGTCACTCTCGGTTGACTGACTCCATCACATACATTATGACCCCAAGGTGTCACCATGGGCAAACTCCGCACATGTGTGTGTGCGTACGTGCATATGAACTGTTAACTGTTAATGGCATGAACAGGACCCGTGTATATTGCTTTCAGCCCAGGCCACAAATATTCCAAAAATATCTGGCCATCACTGGCCGTGTATTTGCTGTGGTTTTGCCCCTCTGCACTCACTGCAGCGTCTGCAGGCTCAGTGGTTTTCATTTTTCGTGATATAGGCAACAGCGAGCTGGTCGTGGGCCATGAACACACACAGACACACATAACCCCAATCCGGATAGATCTGCACTCCATCATTGTGAAAAATAACCAAGTTCATTTAGGGAATTGAGAATGTTGAGACCTGATGATGGCGCTTGAGGAGGAGTTAAGGGATCATCAGAGTTATCACAAATCATCTGGAGGGGGACACAAATGTTCATACATAATTTATTTCTATCTATTTCTATCAATCCAAGTACTCTCAAGACACTCAGCTCAAAATTAAAACAAGTCAAGGGATTACCAAAGTAACAAAAATGAATCCTCTGGGGACCATGAATGTCTGCAAAGACCCTCACAGCAAGACCAAAGCGGTGTACAGTGTACAGAGTGGCAGAGATTCACACCTCCAGCATGACTACAAACAACACCGCACTATGACAGGCAGGACCTAAAGCAGTGAACTTGTACTTACTTAAAAGTTGACATTTCTTCTGACTCAATGGGAACAAGTTTCTGATTAGTATGGTATACACTTGGCAAGTACAACAGATGGGTTCGGTTAGTCAACATCCTCTGTGGCCTGGAGGGTTTAGCACTCGCTCTTCCTGCACCAGTACCACATGTAAACAGAGACAAATGAGGTTCTGACCTAAATCAAATATATAACAGACAGATTAGGTTGACTTCAATCTATTAGTGTGTCTGAGAAAACATTCTCTTTGTGATGAACAAAGCCAAGAATATAAGAATTATTTTCTTAGATTATGATAACAGGGGAAAGTCTGAAAGATGACTTACTTTAACTTTGGTTTAAGGTTTGGCTATTCATTCAGTACAATAGAAAAACACTGAACGCTGACGTGCTAAAATCCTTTTTAAATTTCTTTTATTTGGACACATTTTATTTTACTTTCTCCAAACCAGAGTATACATTACTCATATAACTATGACAACCCATCAGATTGTATTTATGATTGTTGATAACCACAGAAAGAAAGTAAAACAGTTTAAATCCACAGAGCAAAGTCAGGGCCATTTCTCTGATGGACAGTTAAAAGAGGACGAGGAGACCCCCTGTAATCTGTGAGGCAAGAGATTTTTTTCTCTCTGTGTGTGGAATGCCAAGTGTCTATATTTGGATGGTTGTATGGAAACACAAAATGATGTTTAAGAATCTGTGCATAAACATAGTGATTTATGTGCTCACACAGTACGGACGTCTGGGTACATCTACTGTTGTGAATATGGCCTCGGACCTCTCCATGACCCCTTCAGGAAATGTATCTTTACTTCTATCCTACCCACATCCACTTAAATGAAGCAAGAGTTGCCTTTAATATACTAAATCGTAAATGCACAGTCGTTACTTTTATCGTCATTGGCTTTTCTAAATGCTCAACTCTGAATGGCTGCCAAATGCCAAGAGCATCAGCTGGGATTGAACTGTTTACTAAAGTTATAGGTCAGCACAAATGTCAGAGTAGAGGGCAGAGTGTTTTTTTTTTTTTTTTTTTTTAAACAGGGATAACCGACAATGCCAAGTCTATAAACAGGTTTTTGTAGCGATGAATGACTGAATCCTCACTTTCCATAATGCAAACTTTTCCGCAAAGCAGATATAATTTGCAGACGGAAAAATGTCAAAGACTGACGTAAATCTAATGGAAAACACATGATGTGAAAATGTACAACTGCTGGAACAATCATCATATCGTATCAATCCTGTCCCCACCTGCACCATACCAGCCAACACTAGTGGGGCACATCGTCTCACAACCAACAGCAGCTCATTCTGGCTGCTGACCTTTGCTATTGACCATATACACTATGTTGTCTATACTGATTATGGTAAATCTGATAACAAGACTAAAAGGCCACAGCTGAGGTGTAGAAGTGATTTGACCCAAATGTTCATAATGGCAGTACAAAGTATTATTAACCAACTTCACTAAAGCATCTCTTGAGACTGAATCTTTTTATCCATTTAAAAAATAGCCTCTACATGTGCTTAAAAACTGATTGCGAGCAAATCAAGTGACTGATTATTCTGATTATGAAGCATTTATTCAGACATTCAAGGCACTCGGAGGCTTTGTTGTGTCATCTGAATGCAAAGCTGGGAGCTGTGTGGCGGCGTAGAGCTTGTTGCCAAATGAACATATGGAAACCAGTAAGGGCGAAGGAGCAGGGAGCTGTGTTGTGGCCCGGCTGTGGTGACGCATGTCTGGGAGACTGACTATTTTAAAAACAGCTTTCATTTACAGCCACACCCTCCACTTCCTTGCCAGCTCCACTGGCCACCAGTTTAGTGACACACACTCTTTTGACTACGGTCCTGCGCCCAGTCAACAACAGCCCCTTTGTTTTTTATCAGCAGCTTTAATGAGATTTCACAACTGGAGGCTTTTAGCAGCGTTATGCCAAAATGTTTCAGGACATTAAATGGACTGAGACTGAGCGTTTTGCAGGTGAGGAGGTAAGATTTTAACCTGTGCATGTAGGCCACCCATGAGCCATGCTACAGGCATGACCATGGCGAGTGATGAATAATGCAGGAACACATTTACAGAAATAAACATGAATACGGGTACAGGGGGCGAAGAGAGGAACTGAAACGCAACGCAGGAACCACGAGGAACAACTACAGATGGGTGGAACTATCAGGCTGATGTAGATTTAATGAGAGATTTAAGCCCAGAGATATTGTCTGTGTGTGTGTGTGTGTGTGTGTGTGTCTGCATGCTTGTGTCCACTCTCAGACCCTGCAGAATATCTCACAAAGATAATTCCCTTAAAGCAAGTGTAATGCAGCGGGTTTCCCTGAGCCATCAGTTTCCCCCCCCCCCTCCGTCTCCTCTCCTCTTTCTTCCCTTCTCATTCATTTGATGTGCTTCCTCCTAATCTTCCCTGGGCTGTCGACCTCACAGAGACAGAGGACACACTCAGCCATTCAGCCACAGCTACTCATTCACATAGCAGAGAAAGCTTTCCTTGTTCAGTATGCTTAAGTGTTTGCCTCTGTATTTGTGTGTGTGTGTGCATTTTTAACAGTATCATTTGCTGCATGATATCAGAGTTATCAGCTGGTAAGGGGAGATTTTCTACATCTAATCCATTGTGGTAGTGAATTACAATTCTGTAACTGAGTGCCGTACTCTACTCTGCTATATTTTGTTACCCATGAATGGAAACTCCGTGAATCAGCAATGAGTGTTGATGATTCAATGACTTAAAGGGGAATGTCACCCATTTTTTGAGCAAAAAGTGTTTCCTTCAACCCCTCCAGGACCGCTGACTTCTTACTTTAGACGCTTACGAGGCACGCTTCAATTTCAATGCAGTACAAGATCAAAAGGAGACGTGACAATGGAAATATCAAGGCAGACTTATTTAATAGCCTGTATCCCAGGAAGCTTAATAGCTTTTAAGAATTCATTAAATTATTATTCATTTTCAAAAGAAGAAAGTAATTATGTCTCACAAAGTACTACTAATATTCTGTAGCAGTGTTAAAGACCAGTATTCCACTGCTATACTGTATGTGCACAGATAAACAGGCATCTCCCGCCGTCACTGAGGTAGTGTTTATTTTTAGATTGTTTACCCCAAATTTTGGAGCTGTTAGTGTCTGAACTCGGAAATCTGTGAAACAGAGCCCCGTCTGCCTGGGTCCTGAGCATTCCCTCATTTCCAAGCAGCAGCAGTTTTTTTTTGTTTGTTGTCATCGTTATGGTTGATGTACCATATGTGCACGTATTTTCATCCCCCTGCCATGAAGGACAGCCAATAGCATAGAAAAATTGGTGGCTGTTTGTGAAACAAAATAAGACTTAAAACAGTCAAAGGGAATGACTTAAGTCATCTGGATGGAGACGCTTCAGCTCCCAGTTTGTTTCCTTTCTCCATACTCGTGTCTGTTTGTGACACTTAAAAAGCTGCGTGGAAAATAGGAACCAAGGTACATAAGCTGCTTGTGTTCTGACACAACCAGGCCTGGTAGTGGCAACACAGCAGCACATAACAAGCGAGTCTGCAGTTCAGTGAGGAAATTCCACATTAGAGGTCAATCAGCAACGCTTGGGAATGAAATGCTTTACAACTGAGACAGAGGAGCATTTAATGCAGTACATCCATGCAGTTCGCATACATTACTATATGAGGGGAGCTGCTGAAAAAGAGCATGCACATGGGGTAAGAATGTTTCCAGCCCTTCTCCTATTATGGCCACAAGCCTTTGTAAATCCCAACATGCAATGATAAAATACATCATTCCTCCAAGTGCTTTCCAAGTCCACTCAACCATGTCTGAGTGATCACATGTGACACATGGCCAAACAATGGAGAACACCCTTGGGCCTATTGGTGTAATTGTAAAAGTGCCCGGACAGAGTGGTAGAAAATATCTATCAGTGCCCGCAGCTTTGATTAAAGCACGATCAATAAGATAAAATGTCAAAACAAATAAAAAGTGACACAATTTTGTTTTGGTTTTTTTTTTATCAAGACTGACCGTTGCAATGTTGCAATGATGTTGCTATGTGACTGCAATGTGACCTACGTGTGGAAGGAGGACGATGGAAGTTGTGAAGTGGCAAGGAAAACAGAGGGAAGTGAAACCACAAGTGACTGGGCCCTCAGAGGCAAAACACAGCACTGCAGCACTGAATGCTACTCGTTTTGTTGTGTCCAGCAACAATAACGCAGGCATGCTGCCGAGCTGTGGGCTATGACAAAGAGACAGCCATTCAATTGGAGCCACCATCCAACACTGTGTAGTGCCTTAAGTGGAAACAAAAACGTGATAATTAAATCAATTAATATCAATTAGTGCAATGCACTGTGCACCCTCAGCCAGGAGCAAATCACATAAAGAACTTTGTACCTGAAAGCAGCATCTCTGCTCTCAGCTCCATGAAAGAACATGTTTAACATGTGCAATTAACAGTATCAATGAACTGTAGCTATTTGGATTAGGCTGCAGGGAATCATGAGCCAAGTCTATAGGCTATGTCTGTGGAAAAGATGCTCTCAGAGGACAATTCAAATGAAGCTCTGCTCGGCTGTCTTTTGTTTTGTGCTGAGCCATTACAAGTGGCATAGTTAATGGGGTCATAAAAAACAGAATACCAAATGGAGCCCTTGGATGTACACCTGGAACACAAATAAATGTATAGTAAAGGTAAAGGTTTGAATGGAAAAAAAGATCATGGGATTATAATCAAGCTGAATTCACTGCATCTTGCAACAGCAGTGCATTGGATCACTTCAAGAGAAACACAGAGCATTGAAAAGCTGGTTCTGGCCCATTTAGGAAGCATGAAGCATTTAGTCTACATTTGACACTACACTAACCTGTTTCAAATCAAACCATTGCAAAATAAAAGAAAAGCATTGATGCTGAAGACAGCATTAGTCCGATATGTACTGCGACTGGCTCCTTTGAAACAGGAGGGAATAAAAACGTCTGCAAATGGCCTCCAAGCCTGATTTATAAATGCAGATTGACCACTGCGGCAAAGGAGACTGCATCCGTGATTTAACATCTGGGAGAAGCAGGTGTGAAATTTGCCGCTCTGTTGGGGATTGCTTTATCGGGCACACACACGGAGAGACAGCGGGACAAAGCGAGAGAGAGACAGATTACATCAACACTGGCCTTTCTCATCTTCAATATCTGGGTCAAACCTTTTTGACAATTAAAACAAATTCGAAGGCCAAAACAGAATAGTGTGAAGCGCAGGAAAATGTCTGTTAAGCACTGAGAATAATAGATAACAAAAGCATTTCTTTCTCTACTGTTCCTCAGCTGGCTTCCACGTGTTGTACGACATTTTGCAGCTTACAGCAGGTCTGGTCGACCGTAACGACTGTTTACAATCGAATCATCCAAGTACATTTATCAGTGTGTTCAGCTAATATTTAGAGTTGAATGCCAGAAAACACACCTCCTTTACACACATTTAATACCGTCCTGTATTAGGCCTTAATTAGCGGCACTGCATACAAATTAGCTGAACTGCAGCTGTGCTTATTTACATCATCAGTCCTACTACTATAAATACCCCACTGAAGTGACAACATGTGGCGGCATAAAATATTGCAGCCAGGGCTGTGATATGCAACTGCAGAATCAACCCCCTTTCTTTCTTCTTTTTTTCTTCTTCTTGCCTGGAAAGCTTTCACAGAAGAAGGTGCGCTAGTGCTTATCCTCTTATATCAAACATACAGCAGAGTCTCTGGGTGTTTTCAAAGCTGCGTCGTTTAACCCTGTTGAATCAAACTCTGGTCCATTCCCCCCACTTGGTTCGATTTGTTGAGGTAGATCTGAGCACAACAATCATATCTGAAGATCTAAACAACTACACTGAGACCCTTTAGAGCAGAGGGGTCTTTTTTTCCAACTATGGGGTGCAGGAGAGTCAAAGGAGAGAGAGATGTGGGGTGAAGATACTGCGTGAGGTGCAAGGGACAGTTGCTCTAAAAACTGTTAATGTTCTGGGATGTGGCTCGCTTATCATCATCAAAACATAACTGAAGCAATTATTCACACCCCAGCAAACAAACTTCAGGTCTGAAAACATCAAGGACTGAGGAGCTGTTCTGCTCTATGTAAGAAAAAGAGTCTTTTTCTTTCAACCTCAAAGCAGAGGTGATGATACTAAACTTTAATAAAACTGAGGATTCTCTAGAAACTGCCTCAAGGACACAGATATGCTCCAGCACACCTTTCTGACTCACCTGTCTGCATAAAAGTACACGATCACCAAGCAATAAGCAGCTCGCTGATGACGGAGGGCATATAACTTGTCACTTCAATCAATCAAAAGCTTTTGTCTTTGGGTTTATGATGGTTACTGTGAAAGGGTCATGTGTAGCTGCAAGAAAAGGGGGGGCCACATTCATACGCACTTCCGGATACACACAAAAGCACATGTGCGCGCACGGACGAGGCCCAGTTCATCGGCTCACTAACTAGCATCCCATTTATCTCTGCCATAGAGCGATCAAACACTGGCCTCATAAATCATAAAAGCTGTCATCATTGTCTGTGCTCCTGTTAGCTGCCCACAGACTACAAACGAGAGGAGGGAAAAATTAATATTACAGGAGTCATCGAGCTGTGGGCACGAGTCAGGACTGAGCCGGCATCATCAAGATAAATATTTCATCCTCTGTGGTCGTTCCACCGATACAGCCAAGCTTTACTCCGTTCAGACGTGTCACGGGTCTGGAAAAACAATGTCAACAACGAACCAAAGGTCAAAAGTGCAAACACAAAACTCTGGATATCGATTTTGTAGAGGAAAGGAGAAAAAAATCCATGCTTATTGATCTGTAACTTTCAACATTTGATCAATTGTTAGGGCAAGGGCATTTCATGATGTAATTAAAATAAGAATAAGTCAATGTGGCTCATTCATGACACATCAACATGCACAGACAACACACCGCAAATGACAGCCTTTCTCTGCCAGGCTCACTCTGGGCACATCTTTCCTACTGATTCCACAAAAAGTTAGAGAGAAAAAAAAATATCTGCAGCAGTCGTTCATCCTTGTCAGGCTTGTACAGAAGCGGGGCAGAAAACGTGACCTTTTCCTTTGCAACATTCTCCATCTTGTCCTAGGGGATCTAGGTGACCTGAGTGATGTAATCCCTCCCTCTGCAGTCCATTAAGGGTAAGGATTGCCACTCAGATGCATGATTATTTGGACATTTGATGCGTGCATCCAAACAAGAACAATCCTGATTCACAAAGGTTCGCACTTCTGGCTATAAACAAATCTGTGGACTGCACGATTCATGAATCAGATGTAGGCTTTTTTATTTTTTCCTCTCATCTTTTCCACTGCTCAGGTTTAGAAACAAATTCAAGAAAACACTCTTGAGCGAGGTTTGTTCCAACTTGAAGCAGAGCCAAACTGTCTCACCAAACTTATTTACATGATTTATATGATGTGATACTGTAACGTGTGTAACACACCTGTGTGTTACACACGTTACAGTGATACTTTTTCTGCTCCAGCTCATGGTCACAAATCTGTTGTGAGCTCATCCAACCTAGGCAGATGAATAAATGTCGATCCTCATTTACCAGTGCAGGCAGCAGATCAGGATTCTCCCCTCAAAGTAAAAGAAATGATGATAGATTCATCCTAACAATCCATCTCACAAAATTATCTATTACAAATCTGTGGGTGTGATATTAAAAAGCAACGTCTGTCCTCCAGAACCACATGAAGTCACGATGTTGAACTATTCAAGCAGTGACACACGGAGGAGATGGGAAGAACAGGATGAGTGCGGCCTGCCGGAGGCGCAGGTTATGCTCCAACGTTACGCCCTTGACATCTTTATTAGGAGTTATCTTCCACGTAGAAAGGTCATTCTAACTTCTCAGTTGGTTCAAGCTGAGCGATGACGATGGGGTCAAATGGTCGAAAAAATGGCTCTGGCTCTGCCACACCTAAAAGTTCAGCTGAACTGACTTCTGGATGCTTGTCTTTGACTTACAGCATGCCATTCTCAAACAGACAGCAACGCCCTCGAGGGTGATGAGCGTACTTCCAAGTGACTGTACAATGAGTCAACACCAAATCTGATGAATGCCAAAGAATTCTCCTGTAAAGTCTAATTTAGTGGGTGGGGGAAGTGTGTTTGGGCTTGCCAGGCTACATCAGTGTTTCCCCATAAAAAAAGGAATAAAGACATTTTAAATATCGTGCACAGTTTAGCATGAAGTCATAAACCATCGTCAATGCTGTAGCTAAATTGCTCTCTGTTTCAAAATGTGTTTCTGCCGGTACCAAAATACAAGATGTGTTTTGTAAGAAATTCCCCAGTTTGCTGAACATGAAATCAGTGACAGGGAGGCTGACTCAGCTGAGCTGTAGTTGACATTAAGCAGATTGATGACCTTGCAGATTTTTGTTCTCTTGAAGGCTTTTCTGTTTTTGTTCTTGTTTAAAGACGGACTGTAGAACTTTCGAGATCTGATTTTGGTCCCTGTGGGCCAAAGGTTCCCTCTGCTTCACTTCCTGCTGCAAGAAGATGGTTTCACCTGGAGGAGAGTGAGCAGCAGCTCCTGAGAAGGACCTTCAGTTAGGGCCTGAAATAACTTAAAAATCAAACACGAGCAAACTCTTGCATCATTTAGACCAACCCTGTGGCAGGTTAGAAGAATAATTTTCTCGCTGCTGGTCCTCGTTGCTTATGTAGGTCCTTTTAACTTTCCTGCTTCCTTTTAGGGATGTTTATCGATGTCAACGGCTTCATGCCCCTTGAAGCAAATTCATGACTTGTGACGCTGGGCTATCTGAATAAAACAGACTTGACATCATGTCTATCAGTTTGACTAACAACGGTCAATAGTGTACAGAAATGATGAAAATTCCAAAACAAGAAATGGAGCTTTTTACATGCATACACAACTCTAATCTTAATCATCAGAGGACAATTACGTAATTGACACTGCTTTGGAGCATGCACAATTAGTAACAAGTAATTAAAAAACAAAAAGAAAATTAAACAAACACCCCCATTAATTCTAAAACAGACCTGTGAGGCTGCTATGTTTCAGACGAACTACTGCGTTTGGAACTCGCTGACTTTGTGAAGCCACGTCTCTCCCACACAAAACAGCAGCAGCCGCTCAGGTCTGTCAGAGGCAAACATGAAACGCTCCAACAGAAACTCCAGATGTGCCTGTGACAGCTAACATCACAGTATCTAAAGACAAACTCTCAAGCTGGGAATTAATTAGCACTGAGATCTAAACTATCATCCACCAGCACATACTGCAATAGCATGCCGTCGGGATACAACACGCACTAGTTTTCTTTTGGGACGATCTGTCTTTGTATCCTTGTTTTGCCTGACCTACCTACGTTTACAGGGCACTGACTGCACAGTATGTACAGTAGAACAGGTGCAGGTGGAAAAAGATGCTGATCTGGTTTAGATGTTTAAAGAACTATGATTACTTTCACTGGTAATGTGTTAATGTAATCAGATATTTGGGATATGGATGGCATTTTTGATTACTAAGCAATGGGAATAACTGTTTTTTGCAGAAAAGGATGTTGCCAGGCCAAAACTTACAACCAACTCTTCATTGGAACATTTATTTTTTTAATTATCTAACTGGACTCACAGTTACTATATTCCTAAGTTGCTGTAATGATCAACAAACATTGTGAAGTGTATGAAACATCTGATTTAGAAAAAGAAAAAAACTCAGGCATGCTGCTGTAGCGATCATCATTTCTAAGACGTTGGCAGTGACAGAGAAACTTTCTATCAGAAACATGACTTTCTACATTAGCTGTGTCAGAGCTGGATATCAGCTGCAGATTCATTCCAAAGATCTGGAGGGGTTCCTCGTTCTCAGCTCGAAAGGCTCAGGACATTCATCGTACAGGGAGCTGCAGGCCCTCACCAGGACCGTATCATCTAAAGATCACGTTTCTAATTCTGAGAGCTCCCACACAGCAAAACCAGATGAGAGCAAGCATTAGGGGGACGAACACATCCACATGAATAAAATATGAATAAAAACAGGTCTCACACTTTTTCTCTTCAAGTGATTGTTTATTGATGTTATCCTTATAACCTGAGATAGCTTTATTTTTAACTACTTGATCCAACTCATTGAAATTATGATTGAACAAACTTAAAAGTGATTAGATATGCACAAAATATTTAATTTCCCATGATCAGTTTGATCATTCCTCTGAAGAAGAGTCGCCGCTCTGTTCACTTAAAGTCACAGTAATATGTCACGGTCATGTGCTTTTTACTCATGGCCACACCAGAAAAATAGAAAGAAAATGCAAATAAAAGTAAGAAGGAGGATTACAAGATTTCATGAAAGACTTGTCAGCATCAGAGCTTAACAAATTTAGGTATTCTGCCCGACTGGGTACCGGATCCAAAGAGAAACCAGCTACTGAAAACCGACCCTTAAGCCTTGGTAACAGACAAGTCATCAAAGTTGATCTTTCTAATGAGCGGCAGTCAGTCTTTACCAATGTTTGGAAACATCCCAAGTGCTTCTTAGCCTCCTGCGGTCTCTGAGTACCAAAGCCATCTCTCATTTATTTGTAGTCAGAGCCATAATTTGCAGTTCTTGAAACCCAGTGAGATGCTGCTGCTGCAGCAACACTTGATACTAAATGACACAAAGTAAGTCCCCTGAAAATGTCGCTCCTTTTTTTCTCGACTTCAAAAAGCAAGTGGCCTTCAATCACTGAAAGCTAGTTCTCACTTGAACTAAATCAGTGGCATTCATTGGGCTCAGTCAAATACTCAGAAAACACATTTTACAGGACCTTGCTCATTAGTACACAGAGGAAACATGCTTAATATCATGAAACTGTGCACACTGTGAACACTGGGGCCTATTAAATGTCACCAGTTCGTTGCAGGTATGTGTCTGCCTGCTTAGATCCGCTGCTATATTTAATAAATGAAGCTCAGTTAAACAAGGATCAAATCAAAGTTTCAGTTTAGTATTACTTTCTCACTTGGTTTTGTAGTGTAAATTTGCATAACTAGTTTCTTAGTAGGAAGCCAATGGCTAAACACGATTGTTTTAGGCAGAGCAAATACAGAAAACCTAAACAGGATCTACATGTATTTTCTGCATTTCTATGTGATTTCAATGTTTTCTCAACTGTTCTAGAGACAATGTGTACATTATGTTGTGTAAATGGCTTCAGAGGATAGAAACATTTTTATACCTGCCATTTGATCTCTGGATTAGCCCAGAGTGGCAATTGGTGAAGTGACCCAGTATCACCTTGACTTTCTGCCTGCCATGTGTTAAGTGCTCAAAAAAGGGCCCGGCTGCTAATTGGTCTGAGCTTTGGTGTATGTGCACATGCTCTGCTCCGCTTGAAGAAAAAGGCAATGAAGTCACCCTCGCAAGATTGTTTTTAAAGTAGTACGTGTGATCCTCAGATGTCTTCATCTGTAATCAGTAAATAAAAAAGAAAACACTAAATAAAAAAATGTTTTCAAAGTAAAGAGAAGCACGGTAGTAAATGAAAATGATGGTGGGGTGTTTTCATCCCTCTACAGCTAGAAGCTGGATCAAAAGCCCTTACAGCCTTGAGAAGGGACTTTCCTCTGCTGCCGTGTCCTAATAGATAGTTTCAGTATAGAGAAACTGTGCTACATGTACATAATAACAATGTTTTCTAACACAATTTTCTATGCTGTCCATTCAAACAGATTGCTCCGACCTAAAATATTTAGGAAAGCTCTTACACTGAACTGAAGACAAAAAAACAAGGAGCTATGATCAAAACCCAAGGCAGAGTTGTAAAAAGGTTATAGCTACTCTTTATTCTACAGATGGTAGTTTCTGAAATCCATTTTAAGTCAGCAAAGCCAAACACCTCCCAGAGTGCAAAAGAAACGTCTCTATCTTAACACATTCCTGTTTACTTCATGAATGCTCCCATTAAAAAGACGCCTTTGGTAGTTTTGACTGTATCCATTTTGTCTGTAGCCTCGGTTTTGTGGCTTCTTTTCACACACACACACACACACAGACACACTTTAAATAGAACTGTACTGAAGTCATCTGTAAACTGGAGAGCCCAATTACCAACGTCTAACAGCTGTGAAGCTAGAGGACTGCAGACTGAACCTGAGCATTTCATCTTCCACAGTCCTTAAGTGACAACATGTGGAGCTTCAGTAAAAGCTGGGAGCCATTTGACCTCTGCCATTCTATCACTGTGTTAAATAATTTAACACGAAAACTACCACAGGGTCAAAGGCTTTGTCTCCCCAAGAGCATGTTTGGTGACTTTTACATAACACCTTCAGTTATTTCTCTTTGTCCTCACAATCAGCCCACATGAAGAGAAAAAGAAAAGTTCATTCAAACACATTTAACACACTCAGAAAAGAAGAATTTGCCAGGAAGTTGTATGTGAATGATAAATTTGTACTGTTGTCTATAGGGGGCATTTTTAGCGTGCTAAATAATACATCATGACTGTTTACAAGATGATTAATTATACTCAATTCCATGTAATTAAATGAAATAATTAAGCTATCATTTTCACATGGATATTCGGTTTCTAAAAGGTGCAACTGTAATGTATATATTGTGATTTAAGGAAGAAAACGTGCACTACACAGATTTGATTTGATGTATTAGTGAATATAATTCAATTTGCAGTAATAATAAGAAGTAATAAATCTGTAGGCTTGTAGGATATTTTTAATATGTTGCAAGATGATAATAATTAGATAACAGGGGACTACAACACTGTGCTGGATCCAGATTTGGATTGAAAAGGAAGACAAACTTAGATTTATCACTCTAGAGCGTATATGCTATTTCTAGCCTCATGAGCTCATTAGAGAATACAGACATGTCGAAAATGCAGAATCCTCAGCAAACAAGATGGAGACGAGGAAATCAGCCAAGTAGATGATATTATTTCTTAGCATCATTTTCAACTCTGAAAATTAATATAGTTCGGATTAAAGAGAGATTTAGGTCAGATCACCATCTTATATATGTAAGTATCAGTACCAACAAGTTTCACATGGGCCCAGGATACTGGAATTTAAACCAGCCGTTATTAAAAGATAAAGATTACAAGATATCACAAATTCATTAAAGAGTCTTTAGTACTAAATAATGACACGGCTGATCCGTTAATTATTTGGGGTGCCTTTAAAAGCACCTTGAGGGTCACTGCATTCAGTATAGTTTCAGAAATATATATATAAAATCTTAGAAAAGAAAATAAGAAAAATGTTAAAAAAAAAAAAAAAGACATCAACAGCCGAGATGCAAGGGTCTTGACATTGTAACTTGACAATCCTGAACTCAGGCAAAGAGACTTAAAAATACTAATGTATTTTCGGGACTGTAAGGCGCACCGGATTATGAGGCGTACTTTTTTTTCTTACCAGATTATATTGTTATTGGACAGCTTTTTTAAGTGAAGGGTCAAATATGTTGTCTATTTTTCATATGACCTCATTAACTCAGGTGATATACATACATATATACATATGCATACATATGCATACATATGCATAGATAGATAGATAGATAGATAGATAGATAGATAGATAGATAGATAGATAGATAGATAGATAGATAGATA
>JBAJHX010000043.1:19101453-19121041 GCA_037176925.1 Amniataba percoides | reverse complement strand
TAGATAGATAGATAGATAGATAGATAGATAGATAGATAGATAGATAGATAGATAGATAGATAGATAGATAGATTTCATCAGCCTGCACTGACTAAATACTGTTTGTTGTGTGGTTATACCACAACTTTATCCATTTAGAGTCGTTGGAGGACAAAAGGCAGGTGGCAGTTTTTGAATTCATGTAATTCAGCCAGTGCTGGTGTTAAATGTGGGAGCACATCCTGCAAGAAAGAACATTTCACACTTAAAGCAATCACATCCATCCATCAGCTTTTTGTAACCTATCACTGTGGCACACTGCCTTTACCCTTCACCTCATACCCTGTAGAGAAGATTACATAATGCACAGTTTTAACTCTTTTCTTTTTTAAAGACACAGATCCTCCCTGGCATCAGGCATATGCATCAGCAGACCTAGCAATATGACAGGGAATACTCCAAGATCTGCAAGGTCGTCCTAGAGGACGAGGAGACAGATCAGGGACCATCACGAATGGAGCAGCAGCACAAGGGCAACAGGAATAGAGACTGACTGTAAAAGACGAGGGAACTAGTTGGCGAGGGGGAATGATTCAACAGAACAGTGCTGTCAGCATCCCCGGGGCCAGCAGGGAGCATTAAGTGACTTGACGTGGGCCGCTGAGTCTCCCCCTTCTCTCCTTCCTCCTCTCCTCCCTTCCATTTCTCCCTTTGTGTTTCTCTCTCATCCATATGGCAGATTCCACCTCTTCCCCTCCCCCTGCCCTGCTCCGCACTCTATTGAAATGGCCTCTCTCCCACACACAAACCCACGCTTGCTTGCACAAGCATCCCACATCCCCTGAGCCATGTCTTATTTACGGTTCGATTACGGCCGACCGCCCTCCAGGACGAGCGTCCTCCTCTGCCTCCTCTCTGCCTTGTGCCCAGATGTCGCTCAAATAATTAGGGGAAAACCTGTTTTGTCCACTGGAGTCATAACAACATCTGCAGAAAATGCAGCACGTAAGCTGCAGCAACAGAATCACAGCTCCAGTGTCGGAGGAGAGAAGGATGAAGGTTGACATGCATATACGACCCCGTGGTAGCTTTAACTAAAACACACAGGGGCATTTTTAGAGACTGATACATACAAACAGATGCACCTAAAACAGTGCAAACGTGTCTTTAAATACATAAAAATCAAATCCCTGTGCAATACGTAAGTTAAGAGCAGAGGGCTCTGCAGCAAGTGCACACACACCTCCACAGAACAAGGTAATAAAGTGTGCGCCAATGATTGAACAGAACCCCTGGGAGGCACAACACAGCACTATCCCTGCTACAGAGGTGAGTAATAGGACTGCTACATCTTTCTTCCAAAAAGCACTAGCGCTGCCTGCCTGCTGACGCATTCCACTGAAGTCTGCAACACTTTGCTCTGCAGCCTGTAGCAACGCGTGAGGATGCAAAGCTCCTCTGTGGGACACAAACGCCTCCTTCATTATGGGCTGGGCTGTCCCTGATGTGGCACGCTTTAGATGAGTATCAAGAGGGCTTTTTACTGCACACACATGGGTCAAGGTGTCGAACGAGCTTTTTGCAGAGAGAGATTATTCACAAGAAACACCACATCATTTCATGACTAATGGATATTCTGTATAAACAATAATCAGCAGGGTGAGTGGCATGATTTGAAACTGGTGGGAAGGGGATTGATTTCATCAAACTTTGTTGAGAGCTCGGAGAATGTCAAAGCCAAAATCCTATGTGAACCAGGTTAGACAAGGCGTAGACTTTCTGCACGTTACAGGAGGGAAACTACTGAAAAATAGCTGTCAAATTTTCCCAGGAGCCACAAGTGATGTATTAAAAAAATATTTTTTTCTCCAATTAACAGTCCAAAATGGCTTCATATTCATATTCATGATTGATTTTCAAAGGAAACCAAACACCAGCTGAGGACGTCAGTGGTGGTTCTGTGTTTTTATGTGTATGAAAATGCTCACACCATCAATCTTGTTTAACAAACAAAAACACATGTATCAACTCTAGTAGTGGTGAGGTGATAATTCAAGGGCTGTAACTAACAATAATTTTCATGATTAAATGTTTTGTCTATTAACTGACAAAAAGTCATGGAAAAAATCCTATTACAAATTCCTGTAGCTTAAACTGAAGTATTAAATCTGTTTGTTTCATTTAACCAGCAGTCCAAAGCCTAGAGTTATCCAGGAATGACAAATGAAAGACATTTTTGGCATCTTTGCTAAAAAAAAACACTGTATGAATTATTTATTAATGATCAAAACAAATTACAATAACTTAAATTCATACCTGACACTGAAGTCTAAACACAGCAGAGCTTCCTCTCGTGTGACACTGTCGTCTTCACAGTCTCTCGGTGGCCTCATCCAAACAGTTTACAGTTTACAAACAGTTTTACTTGATCTAATAACAGAAGAATGGGTTAGAGAAGAATAAACTGACCATCCGTGAGAGGTGTACAGACGGGGTCACATAGCTGTGGGTGGGAAGAGAACAGTGGTTGGCCATCAAATCCAAACCAAAAGCTTTGTGTTCATCAGGGGAGCACTTTGCAGCAGAAGCGACACAGTTGTTTATTTGAGAGTGATGGGCTCTCTATGAAATGTGCATGTGCCATTAGAGGATTGGATGTGTAATCATGATGCCACATTTGAAGTCTGTGCACTTTTACTCCATAACTCTAATTTCTTTTCCACAGCCCCTTTCGTTTTCTAACAAAACCATTTAAGCAGAAGATACTCTGCTATGGCTTTGACCCCACACACACTTAAGTAATGATTGTTTATTTTACTACTGTAGTCATTGTAAGTCTCTCCACACAAGTAGATCAGCAAACTGCCAAATATGTCATTTAAATGGAAGCGTGCAGAGAAGCAGCCATCTGCCCTGCTAATCCCAAACAAACCAGAGTGTTACTGAAAGTGTTGTTCCCAGACTTTCAAACGCCCCTCGCTGTTACACTGCCATTTAAAGGCAGCACAACACTTCTCATGCGTGTGTGTGTGTGTGTGCGGGGGTCATTGTTTAGGCCCTGCCTGACAGCGCTCTCTCTCCACGGAGTCTATTTAGGTCATCATGTTGAGTTACAACACAGCTCAATCGTCTCACCTAATTGAAAGACAATCATGCTGGCAAATGCATTTTGTCAGCAGTGGTTACTGTTTTTAGCACAATGGCCATTACACTATATTATTTATGCTTTGCCATACAAACAAGGCCTAGATTTTGAAAACCTGTGTGATTTATTCACACTGCAGCAACAAGACGGGTCACTATAAAAGAAATACATTTCAAAAAGCAACACTTCAAATAAATGTCACAAAAAATATAGTAAATTTTCACTCCAAGTCAGTATTGGCTAAGTAGGTTAGAGATACCCTTTCAATTTTCTTACTTTTCCATTTTCTCAATCAACATTAAGCTACTGTAAATGAAAAAACACTTTTCTGTACATTTTTCATCGTAAAAGCAGAACAATAACTTGAAAACTGTTATGTGTGTGTCTTAATGTGAAAAGTTGGGAATACTGGAAATGTCATACTGCATTCAGGTTAGCTTAATGTCAATCAGGAACTACAGACAAGTGAAAGGAATTAATGGGTGGCTACAACAGCATTTCTGTCAGAGAAGAATCTCTTGTGCTGATGAGTAGAGCTTTTAGAAAGTGCAGAGTTTGTTTATGTCTACGTAAGATATCTGATGTTTACTTCCTGTTTCAAAAAAGGCTTTTGAGCCAACAGTTTAACAGCGCTGGTATCACATGGGCTCTCTGCTGACAGCAATCAAGAGTCTTAAATGCTGCCTGTTATTGTGAAAAAAAATTGAAAATTTGGATAAATAAAGTTCAACAGTAAGGGCCCGGCTTCACTCTGGTACCAATCCCAAGTGTTCAAAGACAAAAGGAGGTGCAAGACCAGGGTGAACACTGGGTCAGCTTTTGCTCATTGGAGTCATCTGAAAGAATCACTTGACATGATTGAGTCTGTCTGACTCTCACTCCACTCGACCATGGAATATGCAGGTTGTCCAACAGACTGACAAGCACTCGAGGCGGCATGTGCTCTGAGCAATATTGGTGTTGTGATGTGAATGCAATGGAAGGGGGATGGATATTATCAATATCATCTTTAAACCTGTCAAACAAGGGTAAAGAAGGAATAAAAGCCTCTCTATTAAAAATACTGCAAATAGAGGTCATCAAAGAAATCTCGAAATCTGAGGTGTGTTTTTCGTTATTGTTGTTGGTGTCTTGTACAGCCATGTCTTTCTGTAACCAACTTTAACTACATACAAGATGAATTAGTGAAGCATCCAAATACCTCATCAAGCCATCAGGTCAACATTTCTCTCCAAGGTACACAATCCTCCACTTCATGACATAAATAGTCCACTGATACTATGCCTCCAGCCTGTGGGATAAGGGTTTAATTTAATATTCACTAATACTCCACGGGAAAGTTAGATTTTCATTTAGGAAAAACAAAAGGTTTGTGCAAATGCACACAAAAGACACACTTGCAGGCTTAATTACATACTGCATTCTAGGTGTTGATGGAAATGTAAGCCTCTTAAAGGAAAGAGCCGTTAATGAAAAGTTCAGCACCACACAGTGCACATTTGAGAAGTGTAAAATTTGGGAGGTGCTAAAAACTCACACCTGCCTCTGGTACAGCAGAACATCCTAATTTAGACACATCTTTCATCACCACTTGGTCTAAGTGAGAGAGTGTGTTGCCTGGAGAGACAAAATCTCAACTCTGGGAATAACAAGGACCATGTGCGTCTGTGAGTGTGTGTGTTTGTCCATGGAGAGATGTCTCTTAGGCATACAGGCAGCTGAAAAACTGACAGAAGGAAAAACCCAAAGTGACACTACAGAAGCTTCCTAACAGAGAAATAAAACACTGGTGATTCACAAAGGATTCACAAATAACGCTAAGATTTAATTTCTAACTTTACATTTTCCATCAGCTGACACCAACACAGGAAATAAAGAGGACTATCAGTGTAAAAGAGTCTCATTTGATTGCAAGTGACGAAGTTTGATGTGATCCTACTACTGACACACTAGTCAGATGAGCAGTCAAAGGATGAGAGCCAGAGCTGAACTGACAACAAAGCGAGCGCTCACCCAAAACCCCTCAACAGCAAGGCCACACTGGGAGTCCTACAGTGTAATTATAACTTAATGAAGTGGATGCAAATTCAGTCAAGTCAAACATGACTTGGATACTCTCAAGGACATGGCTATAAATATGTAAGGATAAACACTCAGCTGGGCCAAAACTTACACAACCTGGAAAAACAAAGCCACCTCTCTCAAACAGACACATGCACACGTTCTGCAGGCCGTCCACAGGAGAAGAGGAGAAGGAAGCCAAAGCAGAGGGGATGGCTTATTTTACAAATACAGTTTCAGTCTCGGGGCCATGTTTCAATTTAAACATCAAATATCAAATATGATATACCAACACTACCATATATTTTTTTATTTGATCTGATCATTCAGACAGGTTTGCAAGGGACAAGGAAATATCCAGACGCCTGAAGATAAGAAACCCGCAGATCCTAAATGGGACAATACAGTACACAGCAAGTTGTGCTGTCATGAACAATATGTTGGGAGCAGGTCAAAGTTTGAAAATAGCATTTAAAGGAGGTCTTTGCCCCTAAAACAACAATAACCATAATCTTCAGCCCATTGTTGACATTAAAAAGCAGTCATCAGTATCTCTTCTTATCGCATTCATTGTCTGCTCTGGTCTATTCATTAAAAGGTGAGGAGAGGCAGCAGAGGAACTACATCCATGAAAGAAAATATATTTCTTACAAAGGAAAACAGACCTGACAACGAAGCTGGATCAGAAATCATACAAATACTGATAATAATCCTGAATAATATGAGTGAAATTCAAAGCTTGGCTGTCTGGATACACACTCTGCTACTGAGAAATAAAATCTAATACTGTGTTGTGATGTTTTGCTTTAGCAGAGTGGATGATCTGAAACTTCAGGCACGTAGAGGCAGAAAACAGAACATTCCACTGTGGCCCACATGGATTTTCCACTACTGAAACAACAATACCGTCGTTATCTGTTGCAAACGCAGGCCGCATCCTGGAAAAAAGCAACTGAAAGACTTGTCCTAAGTATTCTGGGAATGACGTTTTTCCATGTTCCAAGACAGATCTAACTATTACCTCCTGTTGACTGATGGTGTGAGAGCTCATAAAGCCTGAATGAAAACTTAAAGACCTCTTACATGATCAGACCTATTCAATTATACAGAGCACTTGATGAAGGCACTTCCAAAAACCAGAGTGCGTGTTTTGACGACTCTTTCTGCCAATGCACAGAGCTGCACAGCATCATTACAGCTGTTTCTACAAAGGCACTGACACAAATTGCCCAGGGGTAGAACAAATCCTGACCTGTTTTATAGAAACAAAGGGATCAAATTAAAATGTTCCCACTGAGTGAGCAGAGTACACAAATATGCCCCCATGGGCCAGCAGCACCTGCCACGCTCTGCTCCCAGCAACCCCTCACCGTTTCTGTGAACCGTGTTTAGATCCACTGTAGCATCTTTATCAGTTTTAACAACACCTGACCAAAGAGAGACACCAGCATCTTTATCTAGGTGGGCATGGCCAGCAGATTTCAAAGAATTGTCTTTATTTGCTCTAATCTATCTGTCTTACTATCTACATTAGTAACGAGCGCTACTTCCAAAGAGCTTATTTACGCCGGTTTGTGGGGCAGCACAGCCACTGTGGAGTATTTCTCTGCAGCGTGGAGGCCTTTCCAGAGGCTATTAGACTTTAGGATAGATTAACCTCAGCAGCTCTATCCACCTCTTTATTGGATTTACAGTTCTGCGACCCCAGCCAACCTGAGACAGAGTTACGTTTGCCAAACACATCAGTTAGTCTTCATCCTAAAAGCCTTTTCTTCAGTAATGTTACAAGTGGAAACATATTCTCTCTGAGAATAGGAACAAGTGTGTAGACTTCGCAGATTAATGGGGCTTTGTTAGCCTTAAAGAAAAGTCTCATCTTACTTTTATTCTTAACTTACTTAAAATACTAGGATTAGCTTGACTTTATGCATGGCTTCCATCTTGTAGCTCGATAACATGCGTGCAGCCATCACGTACATATTTAAGGCCCCTTTTGACAACATTATTGTTTAAATACAAGTCAGCAAAAACAAAACACACATCCAGAGACAAAATTACGTGGAGTTAATGCTTAAGATTAACTTCCTAGCTAGCTACTGCTGATACCATCTGCCAGTGACAGATGACATTTAATTTGATGAAACTGACAATCAGCTGCTAGAAACGAGAAGCTTTTGTCTAACTTTGTTACATTTTTGAATGATCTACCATTATTATCCTTATAAACTCCAGCATGATACCAGAATTTAAGATTTAGCGTAAAAACATATAAAGTGAGTGGTAAACTAATTAAACTTACCATCCAATGGGATAAGACTGTATCACTGAGGAATATATATACATTATAATTTCTAACATGATATGTGTGAAACAGTGTCCACCTCTAGGCACAAAACAAATTTCAAAAGTATTTCAAACATATTGGGATAACAAAGTGAGATCAAATGTGATAAAAATCTAATCAATGTGTGGACTGGCTGTTAGGTGATCCTGCTCAGGGAGCCGGCGTGCGTGCCAAAAGTAGGAAAAACAATCTAATTGTAGCTGATAACACATATAAAAGGTGCTTTATAAGTAATGTTCAGGGACTTCAAAGGGGCCTTGAGGGAAATCTCTACTAGCCACAACTGAGGCTGAGAAATACCATAAAAATCCTTGACCTATTAACATCTATAAAGGGCTTTGTAACAAAACAGGTTTCGCTCAGTTGTGGAACTTCATAGTCATAATACCAAAGGAGGCAGGGTGCTGGAAAGGCTGCCTTTCACAAAGGGCATTTAGCCAGAAGGTATTGTGGTTAATTGAGGAAGTCTATCTCAGACTGCCGAGGCTTGACCTTTTCACCCCGTGTCACTCTGGCAGAAACCAAAACAATCTACAGGCTAAATCTGAGCTTCATTAACCCTTTCCAACAGGAGCGTTGGAGTGAGCTCCCCAGGACAGCGCACTAAAAGGCACTCTATTTTTCTTAATCTTGCTTCTCCTTTTCCTTCTATATATAGCCATATCACCAAGGGCTCTGTGCAGAGCTCCATAGATGATAGAGGACAAGAAGGAAACAGAAACGGTTGATGAATATGAGAAGGACAAGCAAGCGGTGGAGAGAGGCACTTCATTCATCCAGCTACGGCGTCTCTTCAGACATTCAAAAGTTTAAAGAACAATTTGTCGTTCACGAGCGTAGGATTTACTGTCTGACTATACCTTCTGTAAAAGGCAGAGCAGCTTATAAAACAAGAAAGGAGTATTTTCACAGCTACTCCATGTGGCCTGCATTATTGATGGGCTTAGCCTAATCCACTGTGAATATACATACAGCCACATCATGACACAATCCATGTTTCTGGGGGTGATACACACAGTGAACTGCTACATTGTGAACCTTTGTGTGGATGTCTTTCCTTGTGCATATGTTCACAAAGCCTGCCTGGGACCGTGTTTGAAAAAGCACACAGTGGCTATACTGACTGACACGACGGCCCTCTGTACCCTGGGGCGATGTGGCTTTTCCTCCAGTATGCTGGAGATCTACCGCAAGCTCATGTGAAGGCAATGACAGGTACACTTCTTTCTTAAGTACATCGAGGAAAGATGAAGAGCAGGGGTGTCCTCCCACAGCTTGAAAAGGGATGTACTGTACGCCTGCTTTCCAAACGTTTTAATTCAACTTAATGGTACATGGATTGCGTGGGTGTAGGATGAAAAAACTTGCTAGCCTGGTACATGGTATGTGGTGTGAAAGGACAAATCAATTGTCCAAACAAAACTAAATGGATTTAACCTAATTCTTTATATTTTCTGGCGAGCAAAATTGTATTTCAGTTTAATCTGCAGTGTACAATGCAGCATAGTTTATATCTGGCCATTATTGTTCAAGACAGAGGTAATCCTTTTGGTGTCAACGCTTTCATTTATGTTGACCTTCCCGATTATATTTCAGTTTTATGTATCAATTTCAGCTGGTGTTAGTTATTTCTAAGTTGCTATTTTTGCATAAAGTTCAGCTGAGGAAGCCTAAGGCTTATAATGCACAAAATGAAGAGGCAGAGGATGTGGAAGTGAAAATAGATATTAACTTGGGAAAACAGTGCAACAATAATCACAGTTCTCTGTACCACTATCTCATGTTTTCATAAGTTTTCTATGTCCCAAATGAGTTCAACTCACACAACTGGCCATGCAACACTTTACTATATTTGCACTGTAAGACTATTAATTCAGCTACAAAAACCTCAGCAAATCACTCAGAGCAAGGCTGCTCCTATCCCTTACTGATGAAGGACTCACGTTTTTATTTGATGTAACTATCTATGGGTTGGTAAAAATAAAAGTATAACCTAGATGGTCATGCATAATGAAGAGCTAGACTTAAAAACTTCGATTGTCATCTACCAAAAGGTGTAATATGTGGGAAGAAATTAGAGTTTCTAGTGCTGCCTCAGCCAAAGCATGGCGAAGCAAATAACAGCATAGATGCAGAGAGAGCAAAAATTTCAGCCCTAAAGACTTCTTAGAACTACTAGACCCATTTACAAATATCTACCTTTAACACAACCAACACGCTTTCCTACCTCACAAAGTACCATTTATTGCATTTAACCCCCACTTACAGCAGTGGAGCAGCTATGTGACCACGGAGTCGTGGCTGGAGTGGGAAGCCTGCAGTTATAAATGAGTGCAATCATTTAAATGTAAAGTACGGCGGAGAGAGAGAGCATGAATATTCAGCCAGACATACTTCAACCAGCAAAGGTTACAGAACATAAATAAAGATCCGGACGGTGAACACATTGATGCATTTACTCACAGCAGTCTATTTAGCAACAAGACTGAACCCACCTCATCCAAAAGCAGCGACACCAATTAAGTGTGAGACTCCAAAAATGGACACGGCAAAATCAGTGACACACCAAAACATGAATTAACTCATAAGAAGAACAAACCTTATTATAATTTTCTTTTTTTTTCTTTTCTTTTTTTTTTTAGTATGCGTGAATTTTTACATTCACGCCCAAGAAACAAACAGAGATTAGCCTGTCCAAATGAACAATCTGTTGGCTAGTCTGCATAGCATTTCCGCCCATGGGGGGTCCAGTCAACTGCGACCAAGCGTAGTCCTGGTGCTTTCACGGATGCCTTGTTCTGACCTTTGTGGTGCTAACACGTGAGCGGTTGTGTACAGCATTGACTGTTATGTCACATTCACGCTCTGATGCTAACCTCGTATGGCATGTACATTAGCCCTTTCTTCTGTTTTCATCTAGACCTCATCTCCGATAAAAGTGAAGAGAGGCTACTGAATTCATTAAACAAATATGGTCCTATATATATTCACATTGCGCTGTCTGCGCGACCTGACGGCAGTACGACGACTTACACTTACTGTTTTCCCTAAAGTAAAGAGCGATACATTATGCATTCACGACTAGGCAGCAATCTTAATGTATACTGCATGAATAATGGCAAAACCTGCGGCTTCCTGCTCGCAACAATTTAGTGACAGGGGTGATGGGGCGGCATTGATGTGGCTCCCCTCGGGGCAGTGCAGAATGTCTCAGTCACGAAAGCCGGGGTCATACTGCTTTATTTGCACAAACCCCCACCTCGCACCACCATCGCTGTAGCCTCCAAAAATTACAGACTGTACGATCGTCACTGGGCTCAACCATCAGACAGGGAGAAGCACTCCATTTAAGCTTTTATCTTATCGTGAAAAGTCAGAGACTGCTTTACAGAAGAGAGTCGGCGCCTGCTCAGTGGTGATGGTGTAGTTCGGGTATCGCATGAAGAAAGAGGTCTGATTCCCATGTGAGCCACAAATGCTGAGAGTGTACGAGGCTGCCAGGTGAAATGGGTAAACACTTCTGCACAAAAAGTGTTTTTTGTTGTTTTTTTTCCTTGGTCTGAAATGTAAAGTACACTTAACACGGTATGCCCCGCAGGTCAAGAAGAACTCAGAGAAGAAATGAGTTGCTTTCGTACGCTTTGTACTGACAAATGGCGCAGTGGATAGAAAATGAGTCTTGCTACAAAATGCAAAAAGGTTCTGAGCAGATACCAGCAGACTGTGCCCTTTCCTCTGAACAAACCTTGAACTTTTCCTGGATGCTGGTGAATTAAAAACAAAAACAGCCTTGTTAAATACTCACTGCAATATAAAAGCGTTAATCTTTTTTTTAAAAAGAGATACTCCCACTGTATGTCTTCTAGTATGAAAATGATACACATACGTACCTACAAATACATTATGCATCACTGCTCTTGCATTTTCACCCCTGACACACAATCCGGCACAATCTCCTGCTGGTGTGTTGTGCTTTACAGGTGGAAATACATCCAGTAATACATTCCACAAACAAGAATAAACATGTGGCAACTAAAGTGAATCGTCAAGCAATGAAAATGTGTTTTGCTAATTACAGCGAACAATTATCAGTCCTAAATAAAGATAAAGCTAATGATTCTCCAGGATGATGGGAGCACAAAGCCTTGGAGACAGCTTTGTTCAAACCATCATTAAATCTGTGCAATACACCGTGGATAAATTTATACCCTTGACCCTGTACTTTCCAGTGCTTCAGCAGAACAGTTTGTAATTCAAATTAATAAAAAGGCAACCATAGCCGCTTAACAGTCTGACAATAACGTGAAAACATCATTAACACTTCTCTTACATAGTCTGTACACAGCTGTGAGTACATGGCTTTTATGCTAACATGCATATATATTTAATATCGTCTAGTTCACATCTCCCGAAAGGTCGCTTTTACACCAAACTGGAGCGCGTAGTTAGTAACTATAGCCTTGAGCAACCTCTATCTACACAGTATGTTTTACACAGTCTTTTTAATTGATTGAAGCTGGCCACTCATGTAAAATTAAGTCAAAAATCAATGTCCACTCTAATTTGAGCTGGGTAGGAAAATAACAGCACTGTAGAATGATTTTTGACAGTCGCAGTGAAACATGAAACAGCAAGGTCATCTGTCGCCTAATTATTTTGTGGCAGAGATGCGAAGTTGCCATGGATTGTGCGGCGTGCAGATTGTATTTTCAAGTCAAGTAAGACGCTTTACAAAGACTCTCAATCACCCACACATCAACACACATCACTGTCACTTCAGAGCTCACATAAAAGAACAAAAACAGATCAAAAGTGGGATCAAAGGAAAATTATTTTTATTTATCTTTTAGTTTTTCTGCCACAATTTGTTCCAGATATATCATGGCACATGACTACTGGACTGGACTGCGAAGCACAAGAAAGATAAAATAACTAAATTAATAAAATCTAGTTGAAAAACAACTTAGGCATTTATTTCTGAAGATTCATATGAAGATTCATATGTAAATATTGTTCTTTCTTCTTTTTTTTTAACATAGAGAGGTTCATAAATCGTTCTGTATCCAGACTGACCAAATAACCCACCCCCTGTCATCAGATTCAGATTAAAGGCAGAATACGTAGGATTTGTCAGCTGCTGTTTCTAAACAACGTTGGCTCCTCCTCCCTCCGACTCAAAGGGCACACTCTTCTGGTTGTCCCACATGCTTACCATCTGGTAACTGGTCACTACACTTGTATAATCTCGCACCTCAAAACCAGCGCAAACCAAACAACACTACCTGAAGTTTTTTTATAAAATGTCTCACAGTGCAGAATCCAAAATGCTTCCACAAACTGATTCTCAGGTGCTTTGCTGTTGCGACTATGCTGAGGATGTCAGAGCAAAAAACAACATGGCTGGCTTCGCTCACTGATGAACAGGGCATACAGTAAGTCAAATCCCCTCTGCTAGATCGCAAGGCAAATGGTTTGCTGCACCTGTAACCTGTGATTTTAAAGTCGAACAGGTCATTATGCTTTAAACATGTTTTTTTCCCTGAACAAACATTAAACTTTGTAATATGCGTGACAGCCCCAGCAGAGGGTAGGTTCTCCATACAAACACCACCACATCAAGTCCATATATGATTTTTTAGGAAGATCCCACTATTACACTTTGAAATGTTGTTAAATTCTGACTGGTGTATGGATGTACGTGTCTCAGGTTTTAGGGCCTTTGCACCACTTGTTTTCAAGTTAAAACACTGGTAATTGTCTGGTAAATGTACATGTTACAGTACACCTTTCAAAGCTCCATCCTGGTTCAGCTTTATCCAGATTTATCCCTCCAGTTATATTTACTGCATTCTCTCCCATTTTCACTTCCAGATTACAGTTTTAGAAAAACTGGCTCAAACCTGAGATTTTGTGTCTCCTCCACAACAGAACTAATATATCTTCTCACAAAGGCTGGCACCACTACAACTATACTACTGGCTGGTACTGTCACACCCATCATTTAGGACATTTTTCATCTCTAAGCTGATCACAGTTTCCAAGACAACAAGAAGAACTTTGCTCATATTTGGTACTGGGCAACCCCTAAAAGAAGCGACAGGAAGGTGGGGAGACTGCTAAGAGTCACACAGGACCGAGTGGTTGACGCAACGCCATGAAACACTAGCTGCTGTTTACTTATTTCGATACCAAAGTGACAGACAAGAGAACAGGATGCCTGCCGAGTTTCAGGAAATGGACACAGGACGAAGGACGGACAGGAGCAATGCAAGTGGCCACTGATAAGGTGCACAAGGGAAGTCAGAAGAGGGCCCCTCTACCAAGAAACACGCTCACACAGTTTAAAAGTGCAGTTGGATGAAGGAGAGCGAGTCAAGCATCCCTACACACTGGCAGCTTGTTTTCACATCACTCTTTACGGAATTGTTCATGACATGTTGTATAAGCACTCCTTAACTAAGGAAAGTCAGATAAGCTAACTCCTGGGCTTTGGGCTCTAGCTCTTATCACGCTGCTAAGAGCAAACACGTTCAAGAAGGCATCCAGAGTGGAGGGCGGCCCGAGCTATTTCATTTCATCCAACCTGTGCATTCAAATATTTTGCTTGCAAACAAATGCTCTCTAGTCCAGCAGGTGTTCCTCTTTTCACAAGGGGGAATTTGTTCGAATTTGGTTCCTGGCAGGTGTTCATTTGGTCTGCAAACACCAGAATTCCTGACAGCACTACAGTCACGAAAACATTAAACTAGCTGTTACAGACTATGAGAAGCCCTGAAGGTTGATTATCAACGTTAGAGGTCATGATTAGGTCATCAATCACGCCTTCTATGTAAGCCTTTGCAACACAGGAGCATATTAAGAGGATGTTCATCACGGTCACAGCTGACATTGAGCCCCTGCGGTTTTCTTCAAACGCGTATCCTCACGTGCACCCATCAGCCTGCAAATCCTGAGGAAATGCATAGTCTTTATATGCTGCCTTATCCCCACCATGTAGCAAAGGTGTATTCATCAGGGCTTCAATGTCCTTGAGGCAGGGAACATATGGATCAATGACAGAGGCTGATATGTCCACATGCGGCTGTGCGAAGGCGATGACCATGGCTTTTCTTGCCTCCAGTTATGCATTAAAGGAGCTTTAAAACAGGAGTAGGGTTCCCTTTCCTTTGGCAAGCAGCAACAATTTATTAGCACGAGTAGGAGCAGCCTCTCTGCTGCTGCTGCTGCATGAGTCCACTGACACACAGCCAGTGCAGCATCTCAGCTGCATGCAGCTTTCCTGAGATGGCACAATGCAGCAGAGCTGACTGAACTTTGCTCACAGACACACACACACACAGACACAGCACACACACGTTCAGTTTGGCTCAGTAGTCTCAGTGCCTGATCTAAGCGGTTTTCTCCTCTTTAGACTTGTCATCTCAGCAAGTGGAGCAGTGCTGCAGCGTTTTTATGAAATATAGAGTAAGGCCCCATGTAGCCGGCCCTTCGCATTACCTATGATCAGTATTTGCTAAGGGTGCCCCCGTCAGTGTTTTGTTTTAGCTGACTACTGTGACCGGATTTTGAACATCCTCAGTTACTCCCTTTGACTCCACAAATCAGCAAAATTGCCTTTCCCACACAGCTGCAAACAGATTCAATCATTCTGCATAATTTCCTTAAAGGCATACAAGTATTTGTCAGCAAAATTCTTCTCCTGCATTGCTCTCCTGCAAAATAATCCAACCATGCTGCACTATTTAAAAAGGAAAATGTGACTCTTACACCCCACAACTGATTCAGAAGGAAAAGGGGGTACGTTCAAAGAGAAATGCCACTCTACCAGAGAGCAAATGTCAAATGTTATCATCACATTACACTCATTCATTATTTCAAACAGTCTTTCTTCAGGGCAGAGGTGACATCAAAGCAAAAACACATACAAACACTCACAACTGTGCATCGTCACACAGTAGCTTGTAGCTCTTGTCTCCACGGGTCAAGAGCAGTATGAGCATAACAATATTTTTTTCTCTGGCAAATGTGACTGTATAAAACACAGAACACCACTTCTAAGGAAGTTGAATAAATTCCAGTTAAACACTGCTTGGCACCAATGATTAGTTAACATGATGAGACTTTCAACCAAGCGCAGTCATCCTCCTTAAAAATCCCAAGCGTACCCCTGCACACCCCACACACTGTGAAACTAGCACATCCAACATAAACCATATTTTGCCCGCAGTTTGAGGAATGAACACTGAGACTTCTGTACTGTGTGAAAGCCTGCTTAAGTCGCGGCCAGCAGGCATCTGTCTACTCAAAACAAAGCCCTGTCATCGCTGCTCAAGTGCCAGCGTGTGTTACAGGACGCCCTGTGTGAGTGTGTGTGCGAGTGTGCACGCCAGAGGTGGAGACCTTTACTGTTCACCATCCTCCTGGGACAAAGTTTGTGGGTACGTTTTATTGCCATTACTTTACCCTCCTTGACCTTAATAAGTTCAAACTGTTACTGCGGTAAAAACCTTCAGTAACCTTTAATGACCTGCTGAGCATTTTCTCTTTTTCGGGAAAACAATCCAAACTGTCGGAGTATCACAACTCATGATGAAACTAACACTGCCAGTAACTAACACTGAAGATGTGTTTAGTAAGAGGACATTTCAATGAACAGATTTCATGTTTTAAACTGCAGTCGGTGGTTTTTGAAATCGCTGGCGCCATCAGGCTACAGTATCCCAGCGTAACATAGACCCACAGAAAACAAGAATTTTCTAACTTTTTACACACTTTGTCTTTGAATGTTGCAGCTGACCGGTTGATAATTAAGAAAGAAAGTTTTTTGTTTTTTTATTTAAACATGGTTTTGGCGTGACTCATGGCTGCACATGTAGCCTCTCGTCTCTGTCTCTTTATTTTTTTTTCTCTGCTCTCTATGTTGGTGTTCGCCTGAGGATGGGGCTGTCCTCAGGGCAGGGAACACACACACACACAAAGAGGACAGAGGAGAGACTGAATGACTGTACGTGCAAAAAAAAACAAAAAACCTGCAAGTAAAAAATCCAAGAGGACTATCGTATCAGGGCGCCTGCTCAACAAGCACAAACTTGCCGCCGTTCCCATCCACCATCTGTAAGATTGTTTACCAGGTAAAAGCAGCATCAGTCCGTAACACAACAGCACAATCGCATGTTTTCGTAGTTTCAAGTGCCCCTAAAGACTGAGAAGTCCTCTCTTGGAAAAGCACCAGCTGATCCATCATGTTGATAAAATGGCACAATCCAAGCCGTAATTTCAATTAATAGATTTTTGTCCTTTGTCCTTCCCAAATACATTCATCTAAACTGTTTTTAAAAAAATTAGATGCATGTTACTTCGTTTAAATAACATTACTGTGCCCATTCATCAAACTTTGAATGTCTGAAGTAGTTTAGAAACAGTAACACTGCTGCGAGGACTTATGAGACCTTTCTTCAGCTGCAGAATTACACATCATGGTCAACGAAATGAAGAGGGGATTTGTTGAAAAGGTAAACCGATAACAACTGCAACAATGGTTCTGGCTGTAGTTCTGACTAAAGCTCTTGCTACGGGGTCAAGGCAGGGTTGTAGCCATAGTGCACGGCTTAATGCATTGTTGGATTGACAGATTAAGGAAGCCGTCCATTCTGATAATGCTTGAGTGACTGATGGATTAGAGACCCCCGACGGTCACTGGATACTTTTGCTGACAGATGATATTTTAACTGGTATTATGATTTTACTACAGCTGGGCATTAAAAAGAAAAAAGTGCATCAGAACAAATTGAAAAGTAGAAGGTAGAAGTGACATTATTTCTTGCAGCAAAAAAGTCATTAATGTTTTATACTCCTGGTGTGCGATAATTACAATCCAGTGAACTCTATACATCCATCATTACATGACCCATCTGCTTTTATTCAGCGAGGAGTCGAGCCAGGAGTCGAGCCTCCCAAGAAAAGTGATGGCTCCATCTGGAGGTGGGCAGTGTGTCAAGGTTGAGGGTGGGGGGGTGAAACTCAATAAAATGCCCTGAGAAAGATGGGCTCACAGATTTACACAGAAAAGTGGGTCTGTCTGCTTCCTGCACATGACAGAGATGCAACACTGACCAGAGTCCTGCCAGGTCAGAGAGCAACCTGCCCTCTCTGCAGGCATCACACACAGACGGCGTGCACTGTTTTAGCAAAATAATTTACAATATTTCATTTAGCTTCCGAGTTCAGTGACAGGACTGATCCCCGGAGAGAGCAGCCTGAGAGGAGGCACCTCCAAATAACACTGCAGTCTGTCTGTCTGTCTGTCTGCTGTCTGTCTGTCTGTCTGCTGTCTGTCCTCGTCCTCCGGCAGGGACAGACGTATGTTGCGGGGACAGGAGCAGCAGGAGACGTGAGCACCGCAGAAGCATCCCCGCACAGCACCTGAGCGCGCCGCTGATGCTCTGACAGGATGACAGACACAAACCAGCCCGCACATCGGGCTCGTTCACCGCGGCTCGCCCGGCTCGGACTCCGTATTTCGGTCGAGCCAGCGGGCTAAATTTGCCCCCTGTAGTGGCTGCGCCGCTCCGGAGGATTACCAGCCTAATATTACATAAACACAACCGGAACCCAAATCATATTAGCAGCCCGTCCGTTTCATCCTCCGCAGCCCCTCAAAATAAACACGACAGCGGCTTACTCACGGTTTGGCGTCGGGGCGGACGGAAAGTTACGCTGTTCGGGCTCCTCCGCCGCCTCACTCCGCGACACGGCGACTGTTTTCCTCCGTGTCGGCGCTGGCGTTGGAGAAAAACACGGACACGGCTGCGAGCGGCGAGTCGCTCTCATGTACTGCAGTGCTCACTGCCTGCTGTCCGCCCGCTTCTTCGCCTGCAGGTCGCGCCGCGGCCGCTGAGAGAAGGCGGCGCTCTGTCGCCGCCTGGCGGCGTGGAGACGGTGCGGACCGGAGAGGGACTCCCCGCGACTACAACTGTCAAGGTGGAGGTAGCACAAGGGACTTATAATATTTCCCATGATGAAAATAGTAATATAGCAATAAAATGAAAATGTGACATGGATAAAAAAAAGATACAGAGACAAAAAGGCTTTCAGTGTTTGTACAAACCAAACACTGTTGTCTTCTATGGATGTTTGTTCTGATATTTATACCGTAGAACAAAAAAAAGTCCAAACTGACCTGTTCACCCTTTCAGAGTGTTTGCTCTGTACTTTATTGCTGACACTAACAAGTTCATGTTACACAAAACACGTAAAGATCCAAATAAAACAAACACAGCATAATACATCTAGAGATGTTCGACAAATGTGAAAACCATATATACAGATGTGACCTGTGAAGATCTTCACCAATATTTTTTTTAGTTTTTTTAAACACTGTTTTTATCAAGATTTTACTCAATTACATCACCAGTACGATTCAACGCTGTTTCATAAGTACAAAGATGTTTCTGCGGTGCAACACTCCTGTTCCGCACTAAGGCACAGGTTACAGGATTATCTGGTAGATGCATAAATTGACAGAACATCAGATTTAGTAGAACTGTATTTTCAAATACAAACAGAAAAAAGGCAGAAATACAGAAAAAGAAAGAAGAAGAAAATTAAATAAAAAAACAAAACAC
Organism: Amniataba percoides; assembly: GCA_037176925.1. Classification (NCBI taxonomy): domain Eukaryota; kingdom Metazoa; phylum Chordata; class Actinopteri; order Centrarchiformes; family Terapontidae; genus Amniataba; species Amniataba percoides. The sequence goes on along the minus strand of JBAJHX010000043.1, from coordinate 19,101,888 downwards.
AACAAACAGGCACAAAGCTCTCAGAGAAAAACACTAGCCACCTTACACCTACAAATCCTTGAATTCGCCTTTTCTGATCCCGCAGCAGTGACAGTTCTCTCTGCTCACTGTTATTAATACCTTGCCTGACGACATCAAAAAGAAGGCTGGGAATTCAAACCAACCAATCACTGGTCCAGATGAGTTTTTATTTCTTATGTCCTAGTTACACTTAAGCTCTGTACAAAATAAAATAATAATAATAATAATAACAATAATAATAAAGAATCAAGGAACTTGCAGAGTGGAATTTTTGTCTATAATTTTTTCATTATCATTTATATCCAAAAATCAAAATTATCACATATGAGGGAATTAATTTCCATCCATCCATCCATCCATTTTCTTAACCCGCTGTATCCTGCACTCAGGGTCACGGGGGTGCTGGAGCCTATC
>JBAJHX010000043.1:19066763-19076998 GCA_037176925.1 Amniataba percoides | reverse complement strand
GCCAAATTGTGAAATAGCTACGTTTTGCACTGTGGACCAACGTTCCTATTTAACGTTTTGCTATGAGACTGGGTTGCCTAAGTGGAGACTGGAGCGCCTGAGAGAGCACCCCCCCTGAAGAGGCCGTAACATTGGGTTGTTGCTGTTCTGCTTCATCAAAGTGATTGTCAAAGCCATTATAGATGGCAACATTAGCATTGGTGGTTGGGTCATCCTGTACTGCAGTGATGACAGAAAATTGGAGGAACTGAAATTGCAGCAGAGTTTAGTTATCTGGTCGGCTCCTCACTCATATACTCAGAATCCACAACTGGAGATATGATTTGAACTAGAGTGTGCATGCCAGATGAAAGAGCTGGAACAATAGCAGAGTCTGGTTCTGTGACAAGCTCATCACTTGTAAGCTCAGGATCCAAGACTGAAGGTATGGCTTCAGCTGGAGAGCTCACAGGAGCAACCATCGAACAACCATCTTCATCTCTGGTGGGCTCCTCACTCAAGTACAGAATGGGCAGGCAGACAGATGAACAGCGTCCATGAATAACGTGGGTGAAACGCAGGAAAAATACACAGCAAACACATGCAGACGAACTGACCAAGAACAAAGGAAGGGGACCAATATAAACAGTGTGGGTGATGGGAAAGTGGAGACAGGTGAGGAAACTAACAGGCGACAGGTGAAAGTAATCAGGGTGGAGCAGAATATTCAAAGATATAGGAAACACTTAAGTGCAGGAAGTGAAGTGGCAGACATGTCAGAAGAGATCAGAATACAAAATAAAACAGGAGCTCTGCACAATTAAACCAGAAATTGACAAAGACAAGAACAGAGAGCGAGAATGAACAAACACAGAACACAAGCAGAGAGAAACACACAAGTTAGCAAGGAACACAGGGAGGGGAAAGCATGAAAAAAAACATGCCCCAGACTGGACCGCGACAGAGCCTGCTCCTCACTCTTGTGCTCAGAATCCAAAGGTTTGACTTCAGCTGGAGGGCTCACAGGATGTGGTTGAAATGGAACAAAATAAAGTCTGGTTCTTTAGTGTTCTCCACACTCTTCTGTTCTGGATCTAGGACTGAAAATCTATCAGCTAGAGGGTTCACTGGAGGTGTTGGAGACTTGAGATCAACAGAGTCTGTATTTTCAGGATCCAGGACTGAAGGTTTGACTTCAGCTGGAGATCTCATCAGAGGTGGAAGAGCTGAAATCACAAGAGTCTAGTTCATTGGTGGACTCCTTACTACTGTTTTCAGGATCCACCACTGAAGATATGTTTTCAGCTGAAGGACTTAAAGGAGGTGAAGCATTTGGAATCACAGCAGACTCCTTATTCTTATGCTCAACATCCAGGACTGAAAGTATGACTTCAGCTGGAGGGCTCACAGGAGGTGGTGAAAATTAAAACACAGAGGAGTCTGGTTCTTTGGTGGGCTCCTCACTCGTATACTCAGGATCCAGGACTGAAGATATGATTCCAGCTGGAGAACTCATAAGAGATTGAGGAGATTGAACCATTGCAGAGTATGCATCCCGTCAATGTTATTTTCAGGATCCCAGAGTTATGGTTTGACCTAAGCTGGAAAGCTCACTGGAGGTAAACAAACTGAAACCACGGGAGACTATGGTTTGTTGGTGGGCTCCTCACTCCTTCTTTCTGGCATCCAGGTCTGAAGGTATAACATGAGATAGAGGAGCTTAAACCACAGCAAAACCTGGTTCTCTGGTTGCAGATGTTACAGTGCACTGTGCACTGCTTTGATGGCAGTGATGGGAGAAGGTTGAGTATTTGGAGTCACAGGAGATTAATTCAGCGTAGTCCTCCAGACCAGGCTCATCTACATCTACGGATCTGCATCTACAGATGCAGAGACCATTGCTGGTTTTGGTTGCTGCACCATCCGTCACTACTGTTTGCTGGATGCTGGATATTGTGGTGTGACTCTCTCCCAGTGCAGCATCAGTGAAGGAGTTCAGCATCTTTGCTGTGCAGCACTTTAGCTTCTTGACCAGGTCATCCTGAGTGTGACCTTTTCTACCCTTCTCCTGGATATCAGGACCAGGCTGTCTCTCATGGAGCAGGAGAAGAGGACCAGACAGAATAAGGAAGACATAGCAGTGAAGACTTCCAGCAGCTATTTTACAGAGCTTGTCTGAAGCTGTCTGGTAACAGAAATGCGTATAACAGGACTAATTTGAAGTGAGAGGGGTGTCCCTGAAGAACTCTCTGACTTCAAATTCAACATCCCTCCTCTTCCAACACCTGCAATAATGAGTGAGGTATGGTAAACAGATTAGACTGTGTGTGTCAGCAACTCATTGCTCTCAGTGTGTGATTGCTCTCCTCCACCAGCAGGTGAATCATGTCTCTTGCATTCTCCTCAGGTGGGAAATGTTTTTTCTGCTGAAGCCTGAGCCTGAGAAGCTAAGACACCAGTTTGATGTAAACATACACAAGATCACTTTGTAAGCGCATGACAAAGTGTAAGACATTACATGCTGTTTTATTATGGTGTTGAGATAAAAGCTATAGTGAGTCTTATCTGAATCTAATGAGAGCCCTTGTGAAATCTACAGATCTGCAGAGCCTGCTCATGTAGGTGTGTCAAACATCACCTTTAAAGGAAACCAGATAATATTGCTCATTAGTTTGCTAATCAGGGGTAAGACTTCATCTTAAAATATTTACAGTCTAGCTGTAAAAAGAAAATAAACTCACATACTCTGGTTGGCCTGTAGACTCCTCTGCTGTTAGACTCCATCAATCTTTTGTTTAGTCCAGCTGCCATTCATGAAAATGCAAAACCAAAGTGATAATAAAAATTTACCAAATATATTTCTGTTCACAACACAAGACATAGTTGATCCTCCAGACACAAATGAGCAGAGTGTGTTGAGGTTGAGTTTGTAAAGTCTGCAGAGAGAATCTCACTGTTGACTCACAGTAGCCAACATTCTAGAGTGATCGGTATAGAACTCTTTATGACACGTTTGATGTTTGGGTCAAAGGTCAGCTGACTGACCAGGGATGACCAGGAGTCATAATGAACTCTATTATTATAATACAGACTAATATCTCTGCATAAGTGTGTAAGTCTGTTAAGATGGAGGATAGTGTGTGAGGATAGGTACAAAACCTCTCCAGTGTGCCTATTCAGTCCATTACTTAATACTATTATGACAAACCTCTAGACAAATATTCATAAGAGGAATCCTGTATTAAAAGCCTTTCGAGTATGTAAAAAATTAATTTCAACAAACAATATAATATAAGTTGTTGACGAGATGGAATGTAAATACACATTAAGAGTCTAAATTTGAGCTAACTGACTGTATGGCACTGCCACCTATTTGCAACCAAATACATTTTCATGAGTCTGTGTGTGTGTATGTGTGTGCGTTTCTGTGTGTGTGTGTAAAACAGCCCAAATATGCAGCTGTAGATTCAGTTTTTATTGATTATGTTACAGGTGTATGCAGACAGTCATTCATCGTTTTATGACCATATCATCTTGGATTTTAACTTCAGCAAACAAACAACATTTGGCCTTTAAATTTGTCACTCATCATTGTGTTCATTGCCATCAACTTCATTAGCATTTGAACTTCTTGCAATGCTGTTATGTGCTCCTTAAGTCCTCCTTTGTAATTATTTCTGCTATTTCACTGCCTAACATCTGTAAATGTGCTACTTGGCGCACATTTATAGAACAAGACAAAACTTGACTGAATTGTATCATTCTGCATAGAAATTACTAAAAATTTTGGCCTTCTAAGTATATTTTGATGCTTATATGCTTATTTGATTTCTGAGCTTATTTGACAGAACAATTTTACACTGTGGGGTACTGCTGCCTTAAATGCAAATCATTTACAATATTGTTAAGTAATCCTACATGATTAATAGAAGGCTGATCTTTGATCAGCCCCAAAAATCTTTTACCTTAGTAATAAATATAATATATATTTACACTTCAATAGGTGTATCCAACTCTCCTTTGCCTTTGATTTAAAGGTTCTGATAGTGTGCAGATTTATGTTCACAGCATATTGATGATTTGATAAAGTACACTGAAATTCTTTCTGTGAAGTGTATCTGGACACAGTTACAACACTTGACTATTCTCAATGATCTGCTATGTCTAATCAGTCATGAAAAGAAGTGTGTGGTGAAGTGGTTTTAACAAATACCACTAGAGGGAGGTATTTGATCAAAAGTAATTATTGACTGCCGCATCATTATGTTCAGGACACTTTTTGTAAAATGTTAATGGTATATGAACAGCAATTATATTGTATATGACTGCTATTTTTTCCATACAATGCTGACTCTTTCTAAGAGTCTGTTTGGTATTTGATTGCAGAAAGGAAGAAGTGCACTGTGCTAGTGTGTGAGCTAAAAGAGTACCTGAATGTCAAGCACAGCATGTAGCTTGTCATGATTCGGAGACATCTTTCCTTTCCACCTTGAAAGCCTTGTCTCTGAGCTCCCTTGCAGTCAGCCTTGAACCTTATTTCTTCACACTGTCAGCTTCATTCTTACAATTCCTGTCATCTTGGCTCACCTGACAGACACTTCTGTGTCTAAACTTTACACCAAAGTACAGAATGTTTGCCTTGATGCTTGATGTCTCCTCTCTCACATTTACACCTGCTTTTGAAAGTGATACCATATACTTGACCCTAGTGATTACATTAGTACTCATCAATTTAACTTTTTTTAAAAGCCCATCTCTCATTGAGCATATCAGTAGCTGCATTTGAATTTTATTTATTCTCATCTTGATCTTTCTCTTTACGCTGCAGATTTTGTACTGCCATGTTTTTCCACATGGCCTTTGGTGACTCTAAAGCTTTTCTGTGACAGATATTGTATTTTTATGTGACATCACTGACTGGAGTGCATTGATTTTTTTTTTTTTGTCCTGTGAGTTTTGTTACAGTGAGCACATGAGCCCAAGAATACTGAATGATATCCCCTCATGTTTTGAGAGCTGGGAAAGAGCTGCTCAGCAGAAATATGTCATGTTAAGTTGTGATTCCTCTGTTACTTTAACAGTCTCAGAGAATATGTTGTTATTTGTGCATGTCTATGCGTCATGCTTGTTGCAGTGACATCCCTCTCTGTTTTTACGTCAGTAGAAATGCTCTTAGCAATCTTTTCCCATCCTCTGGAAGATCTGATATGACAAGATCCTGCACTTTTTTTTTCTCACACAACATATGAGATGCCCATACATGTGAGGTCTGGTCTATTTTCTGAATCTCAGTGTGCGCAGGAGACGTTTGTTAAAAACACGTTCTTGTGTGGGCTATGCAGTGGTGCTACAACTTTTGTGTTTTGGTAGCCACTGGCATGACTTGAGGCCATGGCTAGACTCTGACTGATGCAGGTGTTGTGAGCAGGCATGTTTGTATTGTTTGCATCCGATTGCATGGGGGCAGCAAGGTGTCGGTTTTTATTTTTTGGCCTTGAGCTATTTCCTTTTCCAACTTTGAACTCTCCCCTGCTGTAAAACCAGCATACCGTAGTCATAACACAATTCTGCTGTAAGTGTGTGTGTGTGGTCATTTCCTTCATTCAACAGACAGACAGAGTCTCTGACTTAAAGGGTAAATTAGAGATGATAGCTACCACAGTTTGATTTTGACAACCTGCTTGTTCTTTTGACCTGCATGCACTGAAATAGCACAGCAAAAGTGTGTTTTAAAGCATGTTTTCAGACAAGCATGTGAAATGTTAAAATGCACTACATGACTCTTTTATTTGAATTGTTGTTTATTAAAAGTGCAAAGTAAGGCTGCAACTCTTCCAAGTTTTCCTTTAAAAAAACAAGGCACCATCTGGTGAATCTGAGCCTTCCTTTCTATCTGTTGTTGCAGCTGTGCGAGCTCAAACCTCCTTTACAAATACTGTGCTATTGTGTGGAAAATTATCGATGGAAAACATTAGCCCATCTCACGGAGCCGCTGACAAGACTCAGCACACCATCAGCTTCAAGTGACTCAGATTCCATTGATCTCTTTTTTGACATGTCTTTTCATGATAGGATGCTCCCTTCTATAACACAGTGTGTCAGTGTCACAGATTTAACTTTTATATGCTGACACACACACAGACATACAACGTCGTATAGGATTATAAGTACGTTATGTAAGTATGAAGCATTATAAAATCAATAATTCATGAGCCACAAACAGGCCAAAGTCCACCACATAGGACCATCTTGCAAAACCACTTTTCAACATTCAGATTTGAATATACAAATATGAGTTAAGACTTTTTTGCATGCTGTTTTGAATTAGTCACAAGACACATCTTTCCACATCCTCCCACACCCAAATCAAATTGTATATGTGTGTGAGAGAGAAAGTGAGAGATAAAGAGAGAGAAACTTTTAATAATTTTTTCTCAGCCTCTTCAAGTCAGTGATGCTAAGCTGTGATATTAACTCACTCTTTCAATGTACTTCTTCTGTGTTTAAAAACAGCAGAGTGAGTTGGGCTGACTTCAAACTGAACAAGCTGCTTTGTCAAACTATGGATGTGTCTTCTGTGTCTGCTGTACAGATGTTTCCATCACTGAAAGTTCGATGTGTGTAACATTACTCACTGGATCTATGCAAAAGCCCTGCTTGACAACAAAGAACATTTTCACATGAGAAACAGTCAAATTAACCCCCCAGAATTAAAATTATGGCAGAAACATATTACACTCAACATGTCTGTATGAACAAATCTTCCCTGTATTCAATAACAAAAGAGACAAAAAGGAAAATCCCCCCATGATTCCATACATGAGTCACCTGGTAATATAAGCTGTGATAGCATACATTGCACATTACATCAGATTAACACATACCAACAACTTGTCTTCTATTTCAGTGTCTACTTATTGTTAACAAACATCCTGGTATCAAGTTACACTCTCCACATTTATTTTCTGAGTCTCAAGTAGGAAATTTACACCTGATCTAATGGGACCCTGAGGGAAGACGGATGTGAGGATTCACTCATCTATCTGCTCTCCTGTAATGTGTCCGTAGTGGCTGCACAAGTCTTTTTCTAACATGACAAATGAGCACCCAGTAGATGCCTGAGACACTAAACTCAGAACCAACTGCTGCAGGAAACTGAAATGAAATTTAATTGCAATTTTTAGTAAAATCAGTCCTATTAGTTTTAATATAGCACAGCTCTTCTTGATTTTCAAAACAACTTGTGGTTATAGTAAGCGCAACATAAGTAAACGTAGTACGGGACAGGACTTGTATTATTATGACATGTGCAGAGAAGTTTTTTCTTTAAACTGAGCAGACACTACACTCACATCTGGGTCATGTAGTCCAGCAGGGAGCGCAAAGCCCCCGGTGTAACACTTTGTTTCATACATGATTAAGTTAGAGCCACCGGGGCTGCTGTCACTGCTGCCGTCACAGCCACAGTCTGATCTAAGCTGACAGCTCGATTTTTTGCTTTTATGTACATACAGAATAACTGGTGGCATAACAGGGTGTTGTAACTGAAAGACTGAAATGGTGCATTATTAGTTGAATAACTTTCTCAGGCTTTGTGTCCAGACTGGAATGTCTCAACAACTACTGGACAGACTGTAATGGAAGTTTTAATGTGTCACCATCATCACCATCCAGTAGTTTGGTTCATGAATGAAAACCAGTGAAACATTCCTCCACTCTCAGCTGTACTTTAATACTAGTTAAAAATGTTGACAAGCTAAACTACCTGAGTGGACGTGATGAACACCTGATGTACCTGCTAAACATCAGCATGTAGACAATGTTATTAAGAGCATGTTAGCACTGTTAAGTAATTGTCATAAAATTACAAATGATAAATTAAATGTGTGATTTTCAAACACCTAAAAATGTGCCCAGCATTGATTTCTTTTGTGTATCTAATTACTTTAAAGTTTGCAGAGAAAAGGGAGAGAAATCAATAAACCTGCAGGAAAATGTTGTCACTCGAGCCCTGTGCTTTTACAATTGAAAAAGACAATTAATGATAACCATTACTTTATATCAAGGTTGCTTACTCATAAGAAAGCAATAAATGGGCTAAAAATATCAACATTAATTTGATAGTAAATCAAATGACACAAAACAGTGCACAGTGAGGACTGTAAACAACACAACTTCATCTCTCTGTTCTGCTCTGTCTGTGAAATAAGCTGTGTCTGAATCTGAGTCGTGGACTGGGGGTGATGATGACCGCAAGGAGACCAGCTGATGCCCTCAAAGCTGGGATGGTAAACGACACAGCAATGGGTATCCGGCATGCATACAGCAGATGTTTTTCAGACTTAAGGTGAACATTTTCCAAGTCCCTGTTGGGCTACAGACATCAAAGTTGACATAAGCTAATTTAACATTGCATTTTTCAAGAGCTGTTTGAGAAGATAAACAGAAGTCTGAAATTCCTTAAGGTGCATCTTCTGTCAGTTAATTGCTCCCTTTGGGTAGAAAAGCATGACAATTTTCCCCATCCCCCTCTTTACACTGGTGTTGAGCCCAAAGACCCAGAAGTGACAAATGTTTCATTTTTAAAATGAATGCCTTCATCTTCAGAACAGGATTTTCTCTTATATGGGTCATTTGAGGAGAAGGTGGCCATTTTTATGGTTGATATTCTCAGCGTGTTCAGAAAATTGTCCTCTCACTCTAGAATACTTGATCCCATCTGGCCAACTGTTCTTCATCTCCCCCTCCTGAGAAGGCTTCACTTCTCCTTACTAATGCCATATTGACTTCTTTTTATCTTTTAAATGGTTTATGCAGCTGCTCTCCTCCAGTTTGTTACAACTCTACAACAACACAGTAATACCACTCCCATAAATGAATACAGATGTACATCCATCCTTTGTCCTCAGTCGACATCCGATGAATAACAAAAGTTGTTATTGTGAAAAGGAGCGAGTGCATGTAAAATTGTCACAGGGGCAAATCTTTTGGAGTATGTGCATCGCAGAAAGCCTGATGGCCAACACCTGTCCAAACAGATGTAGATGAAACACAATATAATCACCCGCTCCAAGATTAAAAGACTCCTCTTTTTCAAAACCTTTATCTAACCAGGCAGGTCAGTCAAGACCATGTTCTTGTTTACAGTGACAGCCTCCCACTGCCCCTGGGTCCATAACAACTGGCTGAGTGAATCACAGTGGTGTCCAAATACTTTAGGGTGAACTGCGTTTGAGCCAAGAAGTGAATGAGCTGTCTCAGTCTCAGTTTTACATTTTGCTAAAATGGTGCTGTGTGTCATCAAGTGGCTGCTTCTCCTAAACATTATATCAGAGCTATTATACATGTTCCTTTAATTATTTAAATAACAATGACATTTAACTCATTGATCTTTTAAAAACTCTGTAGATCTGTTATGAATAATGGAAGGTATTATTAACCTGCTCATTTAGTTAATTTGGGTGTATTTGACAATAGAAAATATATGAATAAATGAATGCATTAGTGATAATAATATAGTACTAAAACATTCAACAAGCAGTGCTCAGATATATTATCTTGAACGCTGTTCCACCGTGGAGCTGGGGCAGAATAGCACAGGAAAAGGGCAATTACAACATGATATAGTCTCATCTCTACTGATTGTGCAGGGATCTATTTGAACATTGGAACATTAAAAAGAGGTGGACTTATCATTCCTGGGATATGTGCTAATGTGAAAGTGTGAAAATGGTAAATAAATAACATAAATACTGATATGAATATGTGAATGGTGTACAAACATAACCACTGAGGTTTAGTGGCTGTGTATGTGTCTACCCGTCGTCCTCTGCTCGGCGGAACTGTTGTTGTGTCTCCGTCCTCCACACGGACAACAATAACGACCGGCAACCACTGCGCTTCCGTTGCCCATGACACCGGAACGAAGTTTCTGACAGCTGATCCTCAAATCTGTTTATTTTCACTTCGGCAACCCAGGAGAAAAAAACGCCACATCTGAAGTAATCTGCGGGCTGCCCAGGCCCCGTCAGAGCTGGAGCTGCAGACGTCGAGCGGAGCGGGGCGGCTGAGTATGGTGTAGCCCGGAGAGCTAGCTCTGAGACGGCAGGTAGGAAAACACACACAAGCTAACAGCGGCTCACACGACACTCTGGTAACTAGTTCAGCCTGCGACTCAGTGCTGCACACACACAGGCCCGAGCTGGGGCTGCTTCTAAAGCCTGGACTGTGTGTGTGTGTGTGTGTGTGTGTGTGTG
>JBAJHX010000043.1:19044043-19066663 GCA_037176925.1 Amniataba percoides | reverse complement strand
GCTGCACACACACAGGCCCGAGCTGGGGCTGCTTCTAAAGCCTGGACTGTGTGTGTGTGTGTGTGTGTGTGTGTGTGGCTAGCTGTGCAAGGCAGCGTTAGCGGCTTGTTATCACGACGAGATAAAAGTACAGAGACGAGGAGACAACTTAGCTTATTAAAGTGTTACGGCGAATATCTCCTCCTCGGTGAGCCGTAACACGCCTGGTCTTGTGAAATACGCATGTACTTGTTTTTTTTTCTTTAATATAATGCTGAATAAGTTAACTTCTAATTTGTGTCAACGGTGAGTTACAGGGGACATTTTAAAATTAAACACTGTGAACAGGTGAGTCCTTGTGCTCCCCGATTGTTAAAGTTAGAATGAATAACTTTCATACACCACACAGGTGGTGCATCCAGGGGGTTGGTGTGATTGCACAGGTAGAAGGAAAAGTGTTTTCTTTTTATGTGTGGGAGTGTGTGTGTGTATTTTAAAAGTTGCAACAATTTGTGTGTTTTCTCTACCAGATGTAGAAATGTGGTCACAATTCACACAGATAAACAGACAGAAAGAAAGAGAGATAGCCAGTTTAAAATACGGAATCATTCATAAAAGGCAGATTCAGCATTCAGACATAAGTGTGTGTGTGTGTGTTTTCCCTGTCTGTGTCCAGCCCCCTGCAGCCATTTGACCAACATCCAGGTAGGCTGTGTCAGCGAGCAGTGCCAGGCGGCAGTGAGTGACAGTCGGGGCAGGTGGGTGTTGAGTCAGACACAGTGACACCCGCTTACGGCCTCACTGACACCTGATATGTTGGCTCTCAGTCACTCTCTCTTTCACTGCCCTCCACTCCCCAAATGAGCTCACCCAGCACTCAAAGTGAACACGCACAATGAGCGCTCCCTCAGCGACGTTAAAACACCTCTAAGCCAAGTGTGAAAAACTGTGCTACGGTGAAATGCTAGTTTGGGGCTTTGCTGAAGCAGCAGACAGCAGAGGACTGAATCATGTCATGTTAAGTGAGTGATGTGAGCAGTGTGTCAGGTGGCTGTGAGGCTGTTTTAATGCTGCTACACCAGACAAGGTGATTTTAGACGTCTCTGAGAGTCAGAAATGTCCTTTTGGCACACAGTTTGTTTTTTTTAATTTAAAGTCAGTTTTCTCAACATGATCTGTACTGAGTATGTTGACTTCTGGAATGTGTTCAAAACTTTTTTTTTCTTAACCTTCTTAAGCTTTTAGGTAACTTGACACTTAATATATGAAATGCACTGGATACATGATCATACATAACGACTCACTATCAAGCTAGCTTTTCTTAAATGAAATTGTTTAGTCCACTTCAGATATTGTTTTCTACTTTTACAAATGCATACACAGTGAATGACAAGATGTAAACGGTTAAAAGGGCACAACTCACAAGAAAAACTCCCAGGCAATTAGCAAACAACAGTGGATGCAGAAACCCACTCAGGCACTGATAGTTACAGGAAGAGGTGTTTATAGCGAGTGAATGCTTTCATCTCTGAGTTTTCACTGTGGTGCCATAGATAATGTCTTCCTGCTTCAGCACCATTAAAAGGAAAGTTGGCAGAAGCATGATACTGAAGTACTCCTCTGTCTGTTTAATGTTATTTAGCAATGACAAAATGGTGATCACACTGTCAAAGGATTTGTAATGTTTAACTTTAAGGGCTCCCCTCTGTCTGGAACTCTCACTTTTTGAGATTATGTGGAAACCTCATTAGAGTCGATGGTCTAAGGACAGAGTGTGTTGCATTCTGTAGAGATTGTCAGGCCCCTTGAGACAAAGTGTCACTTGAGATACTGGGCTAATCAAATACATAATAACCATTATCGAAATCCACAACAGTTAATGTTTGATGTTGGCATCTCTCAGCAGTGGTGAAATGTTTATCTGAAGGTCATTCATTCAGTATTCTCTGTAAAGTAACTTTTGTTTCTCTGAAAGCCATCTTTTTGTTGTTGCTTGATTAATTGGTGTCAGCCTGTTTAATAGGAGTCAGTTTCTTGCCATAGGAAGTAGAAGAAAAGACTCTAACCTCATCATTTCCCTGGCTCACCTATTAAACACTTCATCTTTTTTGCCATATTCGATGTAGTATTACTAGCTTGATGTTAAAAGATTGATAATTTCTGAGCAGAGCTGAGCTTTTGGCTTTGGAAATAATTTAGCTTTAAAGACTTTTTTCTGTTGCTTTCTTCTCATACCCATCTTGATCTGTGCAGTGATATAAAGGACTGACCACACACTGGACTGGGGGCAAACATCCTCATAACTGTGAGCAGTTTAAAGTTGCCAGTTCACCCTGTGTGTATGTCTTTGTACTGTGAGAGGGAACTGGAATGAATTTTTGAATGATTACTATAGCAATAATTTTACACAGGCTCCTTGATAACATGTTACCTTGGTAATTATTAAATAGTATTTTTGTAATATTGAAACATGTTGCAAGAGAACTTAAACTGTACTCCCCGAAGTTTGCATGGTCAGATGTTCCCAATTTTATGTGTGTTTTTCCCCCCTCTGTCCAGTAGCATGATGAGATGAACTGATCTGTTCTTCATGGTCTGTGTTACTGGCAGGCATTCGAGCAGCAGTGCAGCACAGCACAGTTCAGTGTGGGGCAGACCGAGGCACATCACAGCAGCGTAGCCATGCTTACATTAGCCAGTAAGCTGAAGAGGGACGATGGAGGAAAGACGGGCCGTGCCTCCGGAGCCTCCGACTCCACCCACAGGGTCTCCATCAGGGACCGCCTCCTTACCAAAGGTACCAGGGTCATTATCCACTTCTCCTGTCGGTATTTCTTCATTTCAGTTTGTGACATTCGTATTACGTTTAGCAGATCATTACTCAGAAAACCTTGTCATGTAAAATGGCTAAATATGAAAAAGTAATGCACCGTGTTTCCCAAAAGTTGAGACTTCACTTGTGGTAGTGGGTGATATGCGGCTTGTGATGGATGTGTTTAGTTATAAAGAAGTCAGACAGGTTTATGAACTATTTATTGCAAATGAATGACTACTCAAAATGAATGACGATGTATGTCAGCATGAATAATAATTAAGAAATAAACAACTATGTTAACATAAAAATATATAAAATTAAATTAAATTAAATTAAAGAGCAAATCACAGACATTTACTCTGCTACCTGTCATGAGTGCATTTATTTGCACAGTTCACAGGCATTCCCCGTTGGACGTTTAATTTTTTTTGGTTAAAAAAAAAAAACAAAAAACATTGCAACAACTTCTGTGTGTATGCATATGCTTCAGAGGTAGGTCTAGGGTAGTCTGTCTGTTCTCCTGCTCCTCATCTTGGGTGATTAAAGCACCAAAATCCATCCAGGTCATCAAGGTCTTGATGACAGCGGGATAGAAATGACCCAAAGGGGCTGCCACCTGTGTCTGTGACACACCTCAGTGCTGTGATCGTGACCAAAACCTAAATGTAAAACACAAAATAAAACAGTAACAGCCACGTGGGGTCAACGAGGCAGCTATCTGACTATCAACATCATATTTTCAGGTGGCACAAGTGTGTACAGCCTTAAGGTTACTTGACATTTTTTAATCTGCTGATACAGCCAACACAGCTTGGAGGTTCCTAACAGGTGCTGGGACAGCCACTGGACATCCCTGTCTTCTGATAAGTAGAATGTTGGTTAGTACCAAATAAACAAGATGATAACATTGTAAGCTATTTTATTTACAAGAGCTATAGGGGCTCCTATCAATAAAATAAGATGAGATCACACTTCGATGTTAAAGTTGCTGATACGGATGGTGAGTGACGTCAGTGCTGCTGTTTGTTTTGCACTGTAGAAGTACAACTGGAGTTCCTGGAGATAATAATTAATAATAAAGTTTAATAACATAAATTGGAACCCAGTTTCAACAAAAGTCATTTTTCTGTTGTTAGCATGTGTTGCCTGCACACAAAGCAAAACATTCCTAAAAAAGATAAAGCTATCCATCAATCAAATGTACTAAGACTTAAAAGCTTAAAACAAATAGTTGCTCACAGTCCTAATTAGGCATATAATTCTTTATGAAGTAAAGCCCGAGCTTGAATCGCGGCACCCAGGGCTCCACCCAGATTAGTGGCTCTGGCCCCGCTATTTCTCTACTAACTGAGGATTAGGATTGAAAATATTGCTTGAATTCTCATTCAGTATGTAATTTGTTTGGTTTGTAACGTAATGCTAAGTGTGCTGTTAGTATTCTGAAAAGTTAAATAAGAAAAACGTTACGTTTTCAGTCCCCATTTTGAATTTGATGTGATTTGATGCATCGCTGGAACCAAGAGTAGACAGACAAATACTGATAGCAGATGATTTCACTTCTCTTGCATGCCTTAAGCCACAGAGGACAACACTAACTTAGTGCTGAGGGTACAGAGCTGAGAACCACTGAAATGAATTGTGGATTATCTTATGAGTCAATGAAAAAATATGAATCAGAGACCTGACGTTTGACACAAGTGAGTAATGGTGAAGAGCAGCTGTTGCACTGGGCAAAGCGCTAACTCAGCAGAAGTGGTTAAATCAGTTCTGATCTCTCTGCGGAGGAGGGGAAGTGAAAAAATAATCTTTGAAGTACCTAATAATTACACTCAGCACACCTCAAGGATTATGGTTATATCATGATTGTATAGATGACTTAGGAAGAAGTCTTTGCATGTCATATTTTAAAAACAACGATGCAGATGCTGCCCAGAGAAAAGAGCAACTCAGCTTATCCTCGCCTTTTTATAGATTGTTAAAATGTTCAACCAGCTGACACAAATAAGCAGTGAAAAGTGTCAGTGATGAGGAAAAAAAAGCAAAAAAATCCACCCAGAGGCAACAACCTCTCTACTCGACAGGTCTTCTGTTGGTTCTCTTCTTTTCTCCCTCTCTCTTTTCCTCTTCCTATCTGTTCCCTACATGAGTCACTCTGTCCTTTCTTCGCTATGTTGTTTTTTGCTTTTGACAACTCCGTTTACGACTTTCAAATTAGACATAATTCTTTTATGCAGAGAAGCTTTACTGATTGAACAGGTAGCACTTTATTGCTTATAGTGAGAGTGTGAAGGTGTCAGCTCTCTGTGTCAGGACGTCACCCGTATTTGTGTGTGTGTCTTTACTCTCTTCCATGCTTCCTTATTCATCTTTTTTTTTTCTCTCAACAGAAGTAGCAGAACTTGAAGCCAATCTCCCTAGTAAGTATGCTTCACACTTCCACACACACTAATCTTATTTGATCAGTGGAGTCAGACTCCACTGTCTCACTTTGCATTCCTCCCCATGTTTACATTAACGCTTGTTCAGCCCCGCATCTTCTTCGAGTCAACGCATCTGAACGTGTGACAGCTTGATAACTGACTTGATGCTGTGTACTATAAATTTGTTTGATATCTTCCTTGTGTCTTAAATGCCTTCAACTTAAAGCTTTTATTTTGAGTGTTTTTTTCATTCTTATTGCTACAACATGTTGCTTAATGAGGACAAGACATGCTTTATATATTGTTCTGGCCTTGTTTTTAGAACAAGGGGATTTTAAGATACAACCAAGCTCTGACAAGTTATAACAATGTTTTAGGTTTTTTGCATTGCTATAAATATTTTCAGCCAGAATCCATTTTTTAAAACAATACAGTTAGTGAATGTGTCATATTGACAGTAAATTATGTCTTTTAATACCTTATGATGTTTTGTGATAAAATGTTTTGTAATTGTTTATGCACATCAAAATGTATTCATTAATTTATCTGCAAAACCATTTTATCAGACTGTAACATCATTTGGATTTTCATTATCAGCCCATTGCCCAGCTCTATCACATAAGTATTATGTGTTAAGCTGGAAATGAGCCATGCTCTTGAGTATAAACACAATTCAGTCTTGGACTGGTGTGCTTGTTATATTTCAGGCCTTGGGATTTATTTATTCAAACAGACCGTGCCCCAAACTGCTATTTTTGTTTTGGCTTTTCTTTGAGAATTTACACTGCAGCATGTCAGATCTTCATTAGTCATTTATCTGGTTGCTGTTATGTATGAATGCTGAATTCATTGTGATGAACACAACATGCCTGTTTTTTTTTTCATGGTGAGATGTGTTTCATCAACTGAGGATCGTGAAAACCAGACAAGTAAACAGCCTGTATAGCACAGTGTTGAGAGGAAAGTAAGAAACTACTGTTATGCAGGGAAATATTTTTGTCTGATACATCTTCAAGATGAGACACACCTCAAACAAATGATAATTACAGCATCTACACAACATTGTTATAAAAAAGGAGCCCATAGAACATATTGGCACTTGGTTGCCAGGGGGATACCCAGTGCCTGAATCTACACTGGCTTGCGCTTTCTCTGTTGTTGCACTTGTGATTCTCAGAAATGCATTTCAGACAAGCATCTCAGTTGTGGGGTTGTTGTTATAAATCTTTGGGGAATGGAGGTGAACAAGTGAGTAGAGAAGTATTCCCATCAGATCTGTGTCTCATTACCAATATCAAGGATGATATATGTTCCTGTATAAAGTATTCTTTTGATTTTTATGAGGCTTCATCTTCATATTTTATGGGAGCCTGGCTTCATGCCATGACTCTGGACCTGCTGTGTAACACTGATGGATTTAAAGGGCAGAGAAGAGCTCTGGAGGGGAGCGGATCTGTTAAAAAAAAAAAAGAAAAAGAAACTCTTAAGGAGCAGTGATTTAAGAGAATTTCTCATTTTTTGTTGACGCATACAAATGTTATGAATTGTATCTAAGTCCACAGATGAATCAAGACAAAATACACTCATCTAAATTTGGAGTGAAAGCATAGCTTATGTTGCAGGTAACAAAAGTAAATAAAATGCAAAATTAATATGCTGTTTACCATCAATCATAGATGATAAAAGGTGGATCATATTGTCCTGCCAGACATCACCACCGACATAAACATAAACTCGTTTAATACTTAGATTGTCACCGCACACATTTTGATATGCTGTTGTATAATGTTAATTGATACTGCATATCTGTTGTGGCCATGGGATGCTCAACAAAGTGAGAGTCCTATCATATCTCAACATTCATGCATTTAATGACTCAAACACTGTGCTTTATGTTTCTTTAGTAGCTAATGCAGGCCAAGCCGGCATAAATATTCTATGAGCTTGATAGAGGAGGGTTTGAAAAAGACAAATTAACTTTCAGATATGATAAAATCAGCATATATATTACATGCAGCCCACAGTAGATCATCTGCTCTGCCTGACTAAAAAGCAGTTCAACAGTTGCTTTTGGTTCAGTTTTTCCTTCGCTTTCATCACAGTCTGAGGTCTCTCAATTTGTGTCACCTTTTTTATCTAAAGTCTGACTTCATACAGGTGACAAAATGAAGGGTTATTCAGCTGTTATGATATTTAGCTTGATGAAAACATCTGGCACATGAACATGGTGATGAAAACACTCCCCCAGGTGATGTCTATGGTCTGGGTGCAGTACATGTCTGTGAACAGTAGGGGGGAATGTGGAGCCACAGGGAGTCCCACTACATAAACCCTGCAGCACAAACATTCTGTGGCTTGGCAATGTTAAAAATATGATACATTATTGAATTTAATGTCATTATATGTCACAAAGGCAGCTAATTAAAAGTAATGGTTGACCTCCACACAGCTGCTTCTCAGTTTAACCTTTGACACTCTAATAACTAACAACTGTCTCCATTTGTTCTTGTTCAGGTACATGCAAAGCCAGTTTCCCAGATGAGGACAAGCTGCATCATTTTCAGCTGGCAGTGTCACCTGGTAAGAGAGAGAGAGAAAAAGAACAAACATGTCTATGTCCGCGTTTGTGTTCTTCCTTTGTTAGTGGGATGCAGAAAAATAGTTACAGCCAGTGTCTTTTTGGCTTCCACCACTGCATTGCTCATGCTGTAAATGCTTGGCCTCAGACATTCATGTTGTTTTTTAATTAACCTCACCTTAAGCCAGTTACATATCTGAAATAAAAGGCAATCATGATAAAATTCACAGATGCAGTGTAACAGACTCAAGAAAAAAAATGTAAAATTAAGAAAATGCAAGTAAAGAAGCCCTCCTTCAAATTGCTATCATGAGAAACCTTAGAGAGCACAGAGCAAAATGATTTTCTTTAAAGAGCCTGCGTCTTAGTAAGAACAAACAGCCCTGTCCACCACTTTCTCATTCTGTGCCATCTTACTTCAGGACAATATGCAGTGTTTGTGTGTGCAGGTTGTGTGGGAGGAGGATGTCGTGTATGATGGAGTGGGAGACTGCAAATGTTCGAGTTTTATTTGTAAGTCGATCTGTGTCTTAAAGTATTTCCTTTAAATGGCACTCCAGTCTTCTCCGAATTTCGACATTACCACCGCACAGTCATTATTCCCTCAGTCCAATCTGCTTGCTCAGCAGTGTTCTAAGCTAAGTGGGCTTCGTGTCGAATATTGTACGAACCGAGCACACTGGTGTGGAATTACCCAAGTCTCTGGAGGCTCTCTTACCTCTCACTTCCTACTCTCAATTTGTCATGCACCCACTTTCCCTCTGTCCTCAAGCCAGGTGTCACCTTCTCGTTTTTTTCACATTTATAAAATGTGGAGATATAGTTCACCTCCTGTTTGAAGATGAACAAGAAGGAGAACACAAGCCAGAGACTTCAGAGAAAGTTAAAAATGTCTGTGCTCATAAGTAATAGAGAGAGGGGAACAAAGAAAGGGACTGGTATTTGAAGATAATGGGGAAAAAGGACAGAATATTTTCCAGCATTAGTAAACAACACCAGATTCAAATTCTGACACCTGACACATGTTGGGAAAATTGTGCAGAATTATTGCAGAATCTCAAATAATTGAAACCAAATTTGTGCTATTTTCTTCAAAGATAATTTTGGTTTATTACCACTTCTATCAGTTTTTGTCAGTTATGAGAACACTGTGAACCTGGTGACTTTGACACAGTGACCTCCAGCACGACAGAAAACACAACTGATGAGGTGATCAAACACAGTGTAAGCATACGATAGATTAGCCAGATTATCCAAAACAAAACCGCAATCCTGTTGAGAATGTGTTGTGTAGTAAAGAAAAGGTATTTGTGCACACATCTATGGCAAGTACAGCAGTTCATGATTTAATCACTCTGTTTGTAAATAGTCATATTTTTCTCCAGCGGGCAGATTGGCAGATTTTACTGTTTGACTAAAGAGTTGGCTTGTAGGACTGCAGTGGAGGACTGATATTTACTGGCATGTGTAACTGAAACAACCTTAAAATATGTAGGCATCTCTTATTTTCACCAGTGTATTTTTTAGAGAGAGAGTTGATTGAAATCACTGCATCATTTTTTTCTCAACTCAGATATTAAGAAATCTTCATGTTTTATTAATTGGTGAATTTATTTAAATTTATAAAGCTTTTTCAGACCTTGTGTGTGCGTGTCTCTGAGCGTGTGTGTGTCTGTGATTCATCTGTCTCGCTGCCACCCGAGTGCGCTCAGTAACTCCAGCTTAGTTTCTACAAAGGCCTTTGTAAGCAAAATCTGCAGAGAAAAGCAAAGATCAGCAATTAGAGACGAGGTTTGGTGTCATGTTCTTTAAGAGGAGTTGATAAGGAGATTGAGTTCTCAGAGAAAGACTTGCTCAATTATTCACAACCTCTGTCTCTCTCCTGACACTCTCTCTCTCTCTCTCTCTCTCTGTCTCTCACACACACACGTCCATCCCCCATTTTAATTCCTTTTCACTTGCTCTTTTCTCTTTTAGTGTTTCTATTTCTCCCGTTGTTTAATATCTCCCTCTCTCTTTTTGTTCTCTTCATCTTGCCTGCTCACTCTGTGTTCCCTCCACTGGAAGCTAGGCAGTAGATGTCCATTCACTATTTCTCCCATCTTGTCACACATACATCTGTTGTATTAACACAACCACCTCAGTTCATCGTTTTTATAATGTACACTGCACTTTCATCCAGGGATCAACTCTGGTATCTGAACTCTCCCAACATTTGTTTTCTAGTAATATTTCTGTGCCACTCATTTTATGATGATTTAAAAACACTAACAACAGATGCATGTGCTATGTATAACTGTTGTTAGTATGCTTTCATTATTTATGTAGCATAAACCAGAGATTCCATTTCATCAAAAAGGAGGTCACTTGTTTACTGCATGAATTGTGCTAACTTACACTGCACGTTACACATTAATCAGTTATGCTGGAATAATTTGACAGGCTTTCTGCATTGAGTAATCCCAAGTTCACAAAATGGAAATAAAGTAATTCCATTAATGCAATACAAGACTCTACATATTCTCTTTACATACGTGTGGGGATGGGGATGGGGGATGTAGAAATACCACAGTGCTCGTCAGCCTTGTCTTCTGCACAGCACTTTGGCCACAAGCATGCCTCATCCATCCCCAGTGGCTTTCTGAAGATATGTCCAGACATGGCATTTATTTACTCCAAAAAGGGCATCTGATTATGTGGCTGGTGGTCAGAAACCTTTTTATCTCCAGGAGGAAAAGAATTACTTGATGAGGTCGAGGATGAAGAGTGCAAGTGGGAGGGACCAATGGCACCATCCTGAGCTGGGCTGTAAACCATCGGTGACTGGAACAGGACACTGAAACGTCACATCATCATAAACAATTAGAGAACCTTCTAGATCCTGTCTTAGTGACTTCCTTTACTTCCCTGGCACAAGTCTTTCACAAAGGAAATGAAAATAGGTGCTCAGTATCCCAATCAGGAGTTTGTGTCTTTTTTTGTTTTAGATTTAGATGTAGCAGAATGTTACAAGTTGCAGTCTAATGTATGGTCATTTTTATTATGCTGTATTTTAAACGTAAAAGTAACACTTTTTACAATATTTGTAAATGTGTGCAAAATGGAGTGTAATTGCAAAGAGAAAGTTCTGGAGACAGCTGGGTTTGGATAAGAAAACAGTTCAAAGAACTGAACATGAAAGATGTTGTCATTGAATGCATTTTGTGTGAAAGCAATGAGAAGTGATCCACAGTTTAGTCCACATTGGCATCTGTTGTGCTGGCTGTATGATGAGTTTTGACAAAGTAAACTGTAGCAGGTGTCTCATTCCTCTGTCAGACTTCCTTTGAGGATTGTAGTGTATTAGTTAGTTGTTTGTACTTACAGAAGTTTTCGTTTGCACTGCAGGGAAGGTAATTTTGCTCAGTCAGGAAAATAAAAAATGCAGAAGGAAGTTGCCTCAGGATGCAGGTTGTCCAATATCTCCCATATCCAAACAAGTGTAATGCAAAATCATCTCGACTGGTTGTGTTAGAGAATTTATAGCTCAAGGCTTATGTAAGTGCTTCTTTCCTTTTCTTCTTTTGTGTTTTGATTGAAGTTTCTCATGGGGGAGAAAGCAGCAACACTGTTTACTCTAGATTAATTTTTGATACTACAATGAGTTTTCCATACTACAAGTAATGTTTTTTTCACAGCTCTTTGTTTCAAGTGTTTGATTGACTGCTGTTGGTCCACAACCATTCAGTCCCATGTCTTAATGTGGTTAGGGTCAAAACACACAATTTAAGTGTTAAAATGCTTGATCCCTTTTTTCCTGAAACTATCACAACGTGCATAATTCATGTGCGTAGTTTATTTAGTCCTCATGCATGCTCATGCAACGTTTTGTTTGCCCACATGTTACTTTTACAGTGTAAGCAGTCATACAAAATGTGTAATGTTTCCATGTACAGAGAAAAAAATGTGCTCCAGTCACACATCATAACACCATACACTTGCAGTTCTCACAGGCATCGTCAACAACATTACACTCTCTCTGTTGTTTTATTGGAAGCATGTGGTTCAATATTCAGCCAGGTTATCCCACATTATTTTTCATATTTTAGGTACTAAGGTACTTGTTTTTTTCTCTATCTAACTAAAATTGCTTTATTTGAAGACCAAAGGATCAAAAAGAATCACACTTAAATTGGCAAACATGGTTTGTCTCAGACTGTTTTCATAGATATGATTAAAGCAAGATATGAAACTTAAGATTATTTTATATGGTTTTATTTGAGATTATGTTCTTACAATGAATGATACACTTAATGTTCACAAATGTGAATTTAACATTTCAAATGGGACACATTGGCAAAAGAATTGGGATCTTTTTCAGGCTCAGTTCAGTTGGAATCTCTCTTTTAGTGTAGTTTTCTTTTCCCATGCAACAGTTTTGTGCTGTGACCCCGTGGCCCCGGACCGCTGTGTCTCTAAGGAATGGGGACAGCAGCAACACTCCGGGGTGAACACATTCTCACATGTCATTGTTACGCTATTAGCAGTACAATAATGAAGGAATATAATGTGCAGATTTCATTGTCTCTGTGTTTCAGACATGTAATTTTTTTCAGCTTGATTTGCAGATAATTTGCATATTGCTATTCACATCGCTGGATGGTGGCCATGTTTTAGGGACAGCAGGAGGTCACAGTGTGTGTTTAATTAAGTACATTTATGGCAAAACCAATTGTTTGGCATGTTTTTTTTCGAATACACAGTAACTTATTGACAAAATAATAACAGGGTTTTACTGTTACTTAAATCTTCTTTCAGTTATTTGCAGCATATTTTTTAGCAGTCCTGCCTTACTGTCTTTTCAAATGTGTCTGTACCATTTTGGATTACTTTTTTGGGTGTTTTTGCACCTTTGCTCAGAAGTGGTGAAGTTCAATCTTCTGTTAACAGCCATTTTACACTGTGTCATGTCTGGCTTTGGGCATAACAACTCTTATATAAGTTGGGTCTAAGTTGGGCCTGTGAGCTCCCAAACTGGAGATGTTTTGTGCTTTTTCTTCGCCTCAGATCCTTTAGCGACACTTCCTGGTTGTCGGTTTATTTGTAAACATACTTTTGCTGATTCGGGGCAATGGCATTTGAATTCCAGCCAGCCAAATAGATGCTTGACCTACATAGTGCACTGTACGGGTCAAGCACAAATGATGCCACTGTTAGAGCTGGCTGGTGCTTCCCCTGAAGTTATAACAGAGATAAACAGGCCGAACAAAGGATTAAGCAAACAGCAGTGGTGAGATGTGCTTTGGGGTAAACAACTGCATGTTTTTTTGCTGGTGGCCAGCCAAGAGGAGGCTACAGAGGCCGAATGGTCATCAGAAGTTCAACTCTTGCACAGCAGTATGTGCGCATGTATGGCTTCATGTCACAATACACCTGTATGTGGGGGGCAGTGTTTCTTACTGCAGTAGCTGGTGTAATACTGTGATAGTGCTTTGTGGGTTTAAGTTATTGCTCTTATCAGTTATGCAGTTAATGCCAGTTTTAAATCCTGTGATTTTCTTTTCACATAACCCTAAACACTGCATTCTCATCAACATTATATGTAAAAAAATATACTAGTAACATTAATAATATAGGATATAGCCCCATATTTAATCTGTACAATTCCTGTGACATGTATAAGGACTGATGTGAAGGAAGAGACCATGCAGCCTTAGGAGGAGAGTGGGCCTTCACAATGATGCCAGATGCTCTTCTGTGGAAAGATTACAATTTAAATAGAGCACAAATTATCATACATTAATGTCTAGGGACAATATTGTGGCAAGGAATTGGAGTTGGAGTCAAGGTGCATTTGTCTCCCAAGCCTTCTGTCCTCCTTCTCACTCTATTCTCCACTTACCTGAGGTAAAATGAAATATATTGTCAGTACCATGAAAGACAGTTTCTCCATTTTTTCTAAAGTATGAATGTGTCTTTCTGAGCTCTGTCAGAATCCATAATTATCTGTCCGCACCAATCATGCGGCGAACCTGTTACTCTGAATTATTCTTTCTTCCTAGAGCAGAAATCACACTTAAGCCAATTAAGGTTTCAAACGTCTCGGTCCACTTTCAGTTAAGCTATGGTGGGGATCGTTTACGATGTGAAAAGAAAACTGGCAAATCTCACGATTCCTTGACGCAGGTGTGAATTTAGCATATGTTAAACACTGAACTACAGTGAAAAACATCTGTGGAACAAAAGAACGGTCAGCGAAACAGCAATCTCCATAAGAAATATTATTATGCTAAATCATTTGGCAACTGTGGTTACTTGATATTCGTGAGCATGTGACTGCGAGAGTTTTTCTTTGATACATCAAGCAATGAACCGGAGTTATTACGGGTGTGCTTGTGTCATCTGCCCGTGTGTTCCTCATTAACAAAGTGAAATGTTACAACAATACGCAGAAAATATTCATCCTTTAACATCTGCATGCCAGTAGTAAATAAGAGTGTTGCGTCAAATCTTTGTGGGTTATCTTCTATTAGCCAGGCAGGTTATCTCCTGGATTTATTTACCCAGATGATTTAGATTTTATTTGTTAGGTTGTGTGCATGTGTGTGTTCACACCCAGTGTCTTTTGACAGTAAAGACTGATTGCTCCAATGTACTGAAGACTTTCATGAATTATTTATGACCGCTGACTGCAGCTATTAGTCAGAAGATTTCTTACAGTTTGTTGCTTTATTCTCTCTTGTCCCTTTTGTTTCCATCTATCCCTTGGCTTTGATGCTGTTTCTTTCCTTGCTCCTCTTTTCCGCCTGACACTTGTGTGAGCTGCATCTCTCTATTTCACACAGAGTTTATCTCCCACTGTCTCGTCTCATGTATAATACAGGGGGGACTGTTTGTGCCGTCTAATTAAATTGTACCTCTGTCTTTGTTACAGTGAATGGAGTCGGTTGAGGCTCAGATAGCAGTTTTACAAAGGCTTCATCTCGAATTGTTCAGTCTTTGAGTACACACAGGTGGAGAGCAAAAGAGCCACTCATCTTTTTAATGTTGTCTCTTTTTGTCTTATTTTGAACGTGTGTGGAAAGAAAAAACTCTTATCCCCTGAAACATGAGTTTTATGTGCTGTTATTACTGTGTATCGAAAGAACTATAGTATTTCTTGTGAATTTGCATTGCATTGCATTGCATTTTGTGAAGCACAAATGATATTATTTCCTCTCCGTATATATAAATGAGGCACCTAAAAATGAACTGTATGAGTGTATCTAGTATTTGATCCATGTGCAACTCTTGCAAGGTATTTTTAGACAGAATGTGCAGATCTGGATACTGACTGCTCAATCAGTTGAGCACATACACATGTTCACACACTTGTGCACACATTAAGATCATAACGTGGCTTATTACCATTTGCTTTCCTTAACAATCTCTCTCTCGCTTTCTTGAGTCCAATCAGAAGTTGATTGAGTGAGCTCTAACAAAGCGTGTCTTCTCTTTGCTCAAATTTGACTCTTTTCTTCAGCTTCTCCTCCTCTGATCCCTGAAAGTGCTGAAGCTGTTTTAAACACCCGTACATTTCTCAAACATGTGGTGCCACAAGATCACAGCAGACTTGTAAATGCTATCCAACTAATTAAAGATAGCTTTTTATCAGATCCTTGAACACATTTTTAATTGGCTTTAAAGGTCACATGTGGAAAGACAAGCAACGAGAGAGAGAGAGAGGAATAGAGTGTGTGGATGGACAGCTAAAATGCAAGTTGATATATAAACCATATATGTTTTTGCTATAATTAACCACCACTGGATGGTAAGGGAGAATTAAGTGTTAAGTTTGACCCACTGTAATGAGTCTGGTGCGACTAAAAGGTCACACATTAGGCCTTTGATCCCCTGAGATAGCCTCCTAGATTGGGAAAATATTCTTCTAGCTCGTCCTCTTTACTTTCAGGTGGTAAATTCATTGATCTTGGCTGAGCTGGTCAATCTCAGCCTCTGTTATGCTGTGTTTCTGCAAAACCTCTTTCTTGCCACACACGATGCTTAATGATGCTTAAACTCTGATCAGTTGTCCATCATGATGATTGAAGCCCCTTTTTCCACAGGAAACTGCAGATCAGTGTTGTGAAAACACAAATCTTGCGTACACATAATTGAAACCCCTCTACTGTGCCTTTCTTCCTCTTCCAGATGAGGGTTACTACCAAAGCGGAAGGTTTCAGTTCGAAATAGATGTCCCCGAAGCCTATAACATGGTGGTGAGTCGGTTATCTCTTATCGTTCGGTCTGAAAAGTCCATGCATGGGTCTGCTTGTATTTGTAAATGTTTGTGTATGTGTGTGTACCTGCCTGTTTATTTGTCTTGTCAGCATTATTTGGTAGCTTCCTTTGCTGTCTGTTGTGCTCCGTTCTGTGCAGTATGAAACAGTCTCACAAAGTGGTGATGTCCTCAAATTTTCAGCTGCTGGTGGCAACTGAAATGTGTGAAGAGAGACACCACCATCCCATTTCCTGCCATTAAATTCAAATGAGAATATCTTTATTCTGCTCACATCTGGCAATAGATATATTTTTATCTCTGTAAGATCTGTAGTGTACTGCTTCATTTTTTTCACCTGACCTTCATGAGTTGCAATTACTCTGCTTATTTCTTTCTTTGTCTGTTCTGCTATTCATTCATGCTTTTCAGGCTTTATCTCACCTTGCCAGTGTGTTTGTGTGTGAATCTTTGTCTTTTGTTAGTATCTGTATGCATCTCGTTTCGCTTGTGCATCTTTTGTCTGAGTCGTTTTAAACCCATACACACACATGCAGCGTTTCAGCAGTTTATGACCCCTGCCAGAGAACAACAAACGATAAACATTCAATCAGAAAGCATTATTTTGGTCTTTAGGTTTGGGCTCAGTGGTGCTTAAATAGAGAACTACCCCTATGACGTGTATTGGGAAGATCGGTGTGACCACAGAATTGCACAAGTGTAGCATAAGCGAGCCCGGGGAAATATACTCCTCATTATCTTTGCAATTAATTATGGACAGTAATTATTACAGCAGGTGGGTCGTAGTGAACAGATTCCCCTTCCTGTTAGCACACATTTCAAATCAGGTGAAGCAACACAGTCCTCAGCCTGGTTTCATCTGATCAGAACAGTCCATTCTCTGATTTTAGGATTAGATTTTAGGTGAGGACTGCTCTGAGAATGGGTTTCTATCCATTGGGTTTGACCAAAAAATGTTTATTCTGCAGTCACCAGCAGGGAAAGTGCTCAGGGCTGATGAAATTCAATAATGACAAAGAGTAATGACTCACGTAAAAAACAATAGTGTCCATTTGGAGGGGACCTTAATTGATAATAGACCAGCTGAACAGGAAATCTTAATTTACACCTGGGGACAGATCAGAATTAAATGATGAAGATAATTCAAATGATTGATAACATGTACGCAGTTGAAATTTTTGTAGGTTCAGTACACAATAATATAAACTCTAACAAAGTTGCCTCTAAAAAGCTGCTGCCCACATTTCCCACCCATTGTTTCTGGCTGAAATAAATAAAGTCAAAGGAGATATTTTATTTTGGCTGCCATTTACGCAGGTGCATATACAATTGGAGTTAAAATATAAGACTACTATTTTTGAAGCCACACTGCCAGCTACCATTTTCTTGTGTTGAGAGAAACAGTTCCTGCACACACATTTTCACCCTTGCTGTTTGGATAGTATTTGATTTCCCAGACATCAAGACATTGTAGATTACAGCGATGCATCAAATGGCAGCTGACTCAAACCTCTCCAGACAAACTAAAAGAGTAAGTAAAAGAGACTATCAGCAGTATGTGCCAGTGTACTCATACAAAGTCAGTAAGCTATGAAATCAAGAGCCATCTCAACAGGCATTTTAAACTCCAAATGCAGTGGCTATAGTTTGATGAGAATAGCCTTCACATAGGACTCCTGTCTTTGGCTTTTTCCTCTGTCTTTCATGGCAAAGAGAACCTCATTCAAGAGGACCTTCAGATTTAGATGAAGATTAGCTATTTTGCAAGCTGTATTTTCTCCCAGAAACATTCAAAAGCTGTAACAGTGATAGGCTATTGTGACAGTGATAAGCTATTGGATTTTGAGGGAATGAATAAAAGAGGGATGAAGTGGGGTTTTTTTATTTGTTTGTTTTGTTTTGGGTTTTTTTGGCGGTCATCGATCACAGGTAATGATACCAAAACAAAAAGTTTAGACCCTAACCACAGCTGATTTGGACAGAGTAAGATGGAGTCCACAGTGTGTGAGTATTTATGAATGGGGTGGAAGTTTTGTTATAGATTTGTTATAAGAGAAGGCTTTTTTTGGAGATAGTATAATTTGCAATGCTTTATTAAAGATATATAAGGATCAAGTGAAATGAAGTTAAGACCAGGGTGATATGCTCTTACATTCATGTCCATGTCAGTATTAGTGCAGGCTGTGAAGGCTGAGAGTATGTTTGACTTTGAATGCAGTGCAGACCTGAGTTTAGTGTATGGAAACAATCAATGTGACCCTTTCTCTGTTGCTTTTCCTGAAGGTCTCTCATTATTACTTATTGCTCCATCTATGCTCCAGCTTCCATTTAATGAGGAGAATTGAATACTTGCATGATTATAGTAATTTTGCAGCTGCATATTGGCCTTTGATGAGTCAAGAAATTGACAGCTAGTTTTCCCCTCTCTTTCAAACCATCCCCACTGCAGCAATACAAACACTACCCAAATAACACTCACATCGCTTTACAACTGCCACATCAGCTGAATGAGAAAAACAACCGTCATTCATCCATTACAGAATGCAATGCTAATTTTAACAATTGTTAACGTTAACAATTTTAAAACATGTAAACTGATGTTAAATTGTCTCTAAAACTCAGTAAATGAAGAAGCCCTGTCGGGGACGTTTGCTTTCATAAATCTGAACATTGTCTAATTGGACAAGTTAAAAGCCTAAAACACAGTGGGACATGGAGCATATGCAGACCCAGAAGGCACAGACGCGTCCATGTTGACCAACAACAGTGAATAAACCATCTGTGGGCTCTGGCCTGAGTTTTGAGGACTGTGTGACTGCTCATGGCTGAAGAATCCCAACAGGCAACAAAACAGGAAGAAACACATCACTGCAGAAGCAAACGCTGTAAATTAAAAGAAGAAAATCATTGCCTTGTATGTCATGTGTGTCATTGAACAAAAAATAGGTTTGAATGGAGCGCTGTGAATTGCATAAGCAAATTATTGAGAATACCGATGACGTGGCTTTGAGAGCATTTTACAAATTATTCATGAGGAGAAGAAAAGGTAACCTTGGAGAATGATCGTTGTTAAGTTTGTGTGATGATTGAGAACCTTTTTGCTTTTTATAAAGGGGCTGTTCAAACCTTCAAAAAATCATTCATGCCTGGTGTTCTATTAAAGTAGATTATAAAACCCCAAGGCTTTTGACTGTTATTATAATACTGTAGTATGGTAGAGGCAAATGTCGTCATAATACATACTACATACATAATGATGTGCTCTCAATTAATACTGGTCATGATGAGGATCTGTGGCTAATAAACGTTTGTTTGAAATTCAACGAAATAATACAATAGATAAAAATGTGTCTAACCCCTTTGCTTTTCTTTCCATCTTGATTCCCAGCCTCCTAAAGTGAGATGTCTGACCAGAATATGGCATCCCAACATCACAGAGAATGGAGACATCTGCTTGAGGTAACGCTGCCTCTGCCTCCATCATGACTTTTCCTCCTATTTTATTTTGTGATACGCCATTATTCTTCCTGCTAAGAGAAAAAGGTGTATTCCCTTGTTAGTCACTTACATTCTCAAAAATATTAATTATGTTAGAGATTTAATAAACAGTGCTTTTAGAGCTTATAATGGGTGGCATTGCACAGCATAAAGCTAGTACATACTCAGAAAGAACATATAATGCAAGATGCCACAACATGTCTTAGAAAATGTATTGTAATTTTTTAAGTAACAGTGCTCCTTTTAATTTTTTCAATGCAGCTTATTGCGGGAACATTCTATTGATGGCACAGGCTGGGCCCCCACAAGAACATTAAAGGTAAATATATTCATTTATTAAAAGGAAAGGCTTTATTCAAGTTTTTCTTTCTGAACTTCAGCGATTTTTTTTTTTGTTGGGATTTTTTCAAAACAGAAAAAGTAAGTGTAGTGTGTTCTTTAAGTTTTGGATATAATAAGACCAAGAACAGTAAAAATAGAAGGTAACATCATGGATTTAAGAACCCAGTTTCATAACTCCTCACCAAACCACACAAAAGCACGATACAGAACAACAAAACAGAGAAAACATTTGTCATAAATCTGTTTTTGAAATAAGTTTGAGTCAATTCAAGGACACATGGATTTATGTATTCGCTCTGCCTTGTGTGTCTGGTAAAATTAAGATTTTCTTTGCGATAATCAAGAAGTGATTTTTTCTAACACGCCGGCCCATGGACAGAAATTTCAAGCCCCTGAACTCCCATTTACACTGATGAGATTTTTTTAGACATACATTCAAGGGAGATAACAATCTCATAGTTATTTTCATTTCTGGGTTTAATGCCGGGCAGCACAGTGGTGTAGTGGTTAGCACTGTCACCTCACAGCAAGAGGGCTCCGGGCTTGATCCCCGGTTGAGGCAGGTCCCCCCGTGTGGATGCTCCGTGGGTACCCCAGCTTCCCCCCACAATCCAAAGACATGCAGGTTAATTGGCAACTCTAAATTGGCCTTAGGTGTGGATGTCTGTCTTTCAGTGACTGGTGTCCAGTCCAGAGTGTACCTCGTCTCTCAAGTCACCTCGTCAAATGAAGAGAAAAGACCATGGATACACAAGTCATTGAATAAACATATGTCTCTGTACCCGCCCAAAGCTTTAATATATTTCTAGAGGAAGAACCATGTTGGCCTTGTGATATTTGACTTTGTGCTAAAACACTGTAGGAGTTGACATCTTGAATACATTGGATGGAGATTGTAAAACCTTGGTCTCCACATAGTGGGTGATTAAGAACACAGAAGTACTGAGTGTGAGACTGATACACACAAAGCCTTTTCTACATCCAGGCAACTTTTCACTTTCTTAAACTGACAAATTGACAGATTGGAAGAAGCACTACTGAGAGCTGTTTAAAACACTTCTGAATCCTCACAGGACACAATGAAAAATCTAGTGCAGCCACATAAGGTAAACTTACAATGAAAGGCTTTTCGGCTGGATATAAAAGAGCGACTTCATGTGCGTTATGCTTCTCTGAATTGAACAAGCTGTTTAGAGAGAGTTATTGAAGTTTAAAGCAAGGACACTCTCTTCTCTCCCGTTTTAGGATTTGAGAAAAATTATGTTTGATAGCAAAGGTGTGGAACTGAATATAGCTGTGCAGGGAAACTCTGCCTTCCGTGTTTAAGTTTGACTTCCAGCACTCTGATTGAAACAAATGCATGTCTGTGCTTCTCTGCAGGGATGCAAAGCTTGATCAACATTCCTCTCAATCACTGCACTAGGATGCAGTTGTAATTATGGAAATATGTAAATGTATGCATAATGGGTTCAGTTGCCTGTGGAAGTGGATGGGCTGGGACTTTTCAGAGGCACTGTATGGTTTTGCCACCGCCAAGTTAAGTTTTACAAGGTTGGAGGGTCATCCAGTAAATCAAGCCTTTGTCATGATTTGTCTTAACCTTAAGCGTTCTCTTTCTATTTGTCAGGTCGTTTAAGTTTATCAGTCCATGTGATCCCCTCTTCTTTTGCTTTTTTTCTTGGTGGTGTGACCTCCTGGTGTGCAAACATTAGCATACTTGGTGATGTTCTTTTCTTTCAATTTTTTATCAGTCACACAAACATTTGTATGTACGAGGTGAAACTAATCTACTCAAATGTTCAACTGTGGTAAACAGTGGCATGCGATTTTGTATTGTTGACCTGTAGCAGGTCTTGACAGTGCTGAATTTTGGGGGTTAAGAAGAGAGGAAGCTATTGTAGTTTATTAGCTTTGTTGCACTATTTGCCTGGAGCGAAAACTGTCCCCCAAAAGACAGGAGATAAATACCTTTTTCCTTTTTTGAACTTATTCGGTAACTTCTTCTTGTATTATTATAATGGTGCGCAGTGGTGAACAAATACCAAAGGGACGTATTAGATGGATAATAGCAGCAAACTCAAGCACTCGTGCATAAAAATTATATTTATAATCATAAAGAAAACATGCTCATGTCAGACTCATTGCCAGGAGACACAATACATTATGGATGATGGTGAAATTGCTTCAACCCCTGCTGAATAGGCTAAAATAATTTTTAATGCAGAATCCAGACACCCAGGCAACAAGATGCTAAGCACTGGTTTGACTGAAAAAGCACAAAATTTACTTTGTCAAATTTAAGATTTTATGTGGTAAGAACATTCTGATTAGATCATTATTTGCACATGCGAACAACCACTGCTTTTGCATCACAGATAACTTGCACTATTGTGGTTTACTCTGAAAAGTAGAATTGTGACTTTACTAGACCTTCTAGTAAAGCCACATGTCTAGATATTGATTTTCACTGTGCAGAAAGCACTGTGTTCTGCCAAGGCTAATAGCAAAATACAGGGGAGGGAATGATGTTTTTTCTTTGTACTGTAAGGTATGTGGAAACAGATGATGAGAGAAATTATTTTCTTTTTTCTTCCTGACATCAGGGAATCATTTACACTTATGTTGTCAATGTAATGGTGACTTGTGACAGGCATAGATTCAAGATTCAAGATTCAAGATTCCTTTATTTGTCCCACAATGGGGAAATTTACGGCGTAACAGCAGCAAAACA
>JBAJHX010000043.1:19007603-19035994 GCA_037176925.1 Amniataba percoides | reverse complement strand
TATATATATAGATGTATCATCAAGAGCGTATTATTATATATGTGTGTCCTGATTTTCTTTTTTTAACATTAATACGCTCTTGATAGGAGCAGAGGATTAGTCATCATTTAAGTCACATGCAACCTCACCACAATGGCTAGGATGGACATGGACACACACACCATTATTTAAATGTCAGATGTCTATTAAATGGCAAAGGCCTTAATTGCTACAAAGCAGAAGAGTTCAGCACATTAAAGACACACACAAATACATCTGTGTTGAAACAGAATATCTTGCAGTATACTGTAATGTGGTATTGACTACTACGAAAGTGTAAACCCATTGCCCCCTCTGCATGCTAGTCTCCACATCTGCATTGATTGCTGCTCATCTATGTGAAAGATGAACCGTCTCTCTTTCTGTCTTTCATGTTCACCCTCATGCTTCTTGCCTCACCATCTCAAGTGGTTTGGGCCTTTCAGTCAATAGTCAGTCACGTCTTGTGCGCACGCACACACACACACAGTATTTACTGATCTGGCTTCTGTCCCTGTTATTAGCTTTCTGACCTGAGCACTGATTGCTGTGGCCCTGTAGGGTCTCATTAGAGCACCAAAGGAAGAGGATAAATTTAAAGTTGTTCCTAAGTCACACAAAATCCCAATTAAAAACAGAAGCAGCAATATTCACTGATTGGCAACTTACCATGTATGTCATGTTTTAGTTTCTGACTTTTTCTTTCACTTGTTTTTCACTTTCACTAGTTTCTTTGCTGTTTTAGTCATTGTGAATATTTTACATTATTCAAATGAAATGTAGCAGCATGATTTTATGGCCTACCTCTCACATCCAACACTGCACCTGGTTTGTTGTAACGAGCAAGACAATGATAATGATAATTTGAGTGAACGTGTGCTTGGTCATGTATAATATTTGAGTCCCTCAGTATTATGCATCTTGGTCTCATCACAGCAATGTCAAGCCCCTCAAATAGCAGGACAGAAACAAAAAAAGACCAGGTAGCTGATCAATAATGTTACATCTAGTGCGGCCAACAAATAATAAATATGGTAATCACACTGTGGTGTGTACTTCTTGTGTCAGGCTAGTGTCAAATTTCTGTGTTTCTTATAACAAGGCAGAGAATGACGACCGTAGACTACAGAGCACAGTCTGGCTCTGCAGTCTTTTATAGATGCCCACCTGTTGGGTTGTGGGTGGAGTTACCTGGCTAGCAAGTGATGTTTCATCTTTAACTTGTCTTCTCTTGTTAATTTGTAAAGAGAAGTGGTGATCCAACACGCAGACTATACCGAAATACACAAAGTGCAGTAAAGTTCAGACAAATTCATCTCCTGGAAAGACGTAGGCCTTGGAATTGTTTATGTAAATAGTGACAGAAAGTGATGCAAATTACAGACAAAGGCGAGGCACATCTTAAGTCCTTGTCACGACAACGTCTTCCCTTTCTTTCTTCAGCCCACTGCTCTATTTTTAAGTAACACTAACCTTTCTGAAGCTGGAGGAGTTCAAGGCCCAGAGCCTTGAACCAGTTCAGTGCCTCCCATACAGTCATTTATATGGTTGTTTCAAGATGGAAATGACTGCATCAGGCTTTAAAATGACTATGTTTAGTAATGCCTCTGTGCTAAGCACTGTTCATGGCCACGCACGATTTACTGAGTGCAGAAAACTAGCACAAGCCAAATAAAAACAAACTCTTAATGGTCAGTGAGAATAATTCATTAACTCATTAAACATTATAAACATGGGAAGTTAAGTGCAGTTTATATACTTTTCCATCTGCACACCATATCACTTTCCAAGCCTTCAATTCAGTTTAATTCAAAATATTAAATATTGTTTATATTAAAATTAAGAAACAGTAGTTTATGGGTGTGGGCATATTCAAAAGTGTATTCATGCATCCCTTGTTTTTACCACAACAAATCTTACAGCTACTGGAATAAAACCAAACTTCCTTCTACTTGTTACACATACGGACATGTAAAATGCATCACTGTTAGCTTAAAGGACATGTAGTGGAGCGTGTGAGAAAGTTATTATGGTACATGCTGTACTCCATTAAGAAGTCACTTTTCTGTACCACACCCAGATGTGGCAGGCCTTTGACATTTTTCACTAAACAGAATCTTCAGTCAGTCCAAGTGTGAAAACACCCGGGACTGTTGAGTATTCTCGCAGCCTCCACACCTCTCATCCCTTGTCATCTCTTACTTCTCTATGCTGTTTCTTACTTTCCTAGTTCACACCTCTCCTCTCCCCTTCATCTCTCCCTTCGCAGTTTGTTTACCTAATACATCCTGGGGCTTGCCATTGCTTAGTTCTTAACTTTTAACTGATTTTAAAGTAACCGTTTGTACCCACAGGGTTTAATCACATTCCCTCCCCTCTGATGGTGGTACATATTTTGAGTACCTGTACAAATCGCTTGAGGAGAGGAGAGTTAATTGCCTTCTGCGGGTGAAACAGAGCCAAAAAAGTAAGCTGCAGCCTAACAAAGTTTTTAATCAACTGCAGAGTCTTCAAACTAATGAGTGCCAAAGTAATTTGCAGTCTCAGCCAGTTTTCTGCTATTAGAGAAAGGGGGGGCAGAGTAAGAAAAAAGTACATGGTAAATTTATCTAATGGCATTAATAGGATTATTACACCCATTCTTCCAGTTTATGAGTGACACCCTAGGTGGGGCATTTTGTGTATTTGTTTTAGCGATTAAGAAGTGTATATGTCTTCAGATCTGTGTTGGAGTGGGGACCAAACACAACTTTGAAACTACATTTAGTGTCTGTCACTGTGTTTTGCTCTATCCTTCGTGTCTAATGGGGGTAAGCTTAAGCTGCACATATTTTAAGACACCCCTACTGTCTCTTTTTTATCTTCACTCCTTTGCTGTTATCTGTGCACTCGGCATTTCCGCTAAATAGCATATTGTGACACATCCTGTGTTTGTGTGCCTGTTTTTAATTTTCTGTTGATTGAGGTTTTTCTCAAACATTTACAGAAGCTTGCAAGAGACAGCTGGGTAGACAGAGGAAGCTGGAAAGACAGGCAGGTGGATGAGCAGTGACAGACGGACCAGTGTCTCATATTTACAAGTGGTGTCCTTTTTACACAGATCAACTCGATACTCACAGATGGGCAAAATCTACTGCATCTTTTTTCTCAAAATGGGATGTTGGAAAAAGTGAATACAGATTACTCAACATATACTGTACATATGGAAATGAACTGGCTTCTCTGCATTTTCATAGAACATTGATTTCTGTTGTGAACATTGCATTGACCCAACATCATGATGGTGATCAACTAAATCTTCAGACACAGGATTGTGTGTTAGTTGCGAAGGTCTTCAATACAGCAGTCAGATAAGAAGTCATAAGTTGCATGGCTCATTTATGCTTATTTTAAGTGAGAGTTAGTATCACATTTATAAGAGGGAGATGTTATACTCTACCTCAACTTCAACTTCATTCTGCATGTGGATGCCAGCTGTCTTGAATGAGTTAATCATATTGGTTTTAGTCATGCAAGTAGCAGGTTTCCAGTGTGGTAATGTCTGTCTGCAGCACTTTGGTCAAGACTGAACTATCTCAGTTCTTGGATGTGTTGTCATGAGACATTATGCAGACATTCATGGTCCCCAGAGGATGAATCCTAGTAAATCTGATGAAAAATGTGTTCAGACATCCATGCTTCCCTCTGAGTGAATTGTATTCACATTCACAACTTCACGTTAAGTAGCATTATTTCTTTCTACTACACATCCAACTGTATCAGATGTTTTGTTTGTGTCTGATTGTTTTGTGATAAAGCAAGTGTCTGCAGACATAATGAAATTCACATCAGACTCAGCTGTATTTCGGGTGGGAGTCAGCACGCTAACAGTCTGTACTATAATGGCGATCTTGGAGCACATTCCCATGCTGCCACTAGCATGACTGAAAACTGCTTTCAGATGCAGTTTAACTTGTGTGAAGTGATTCTATAAAGGCTCATATTTGACACTTCATTTGAGTTTATTATGTGAGTTACTTTAGGGCAATATGGATTTTTTACAGTACAGATCAAAATAAATAGACACTAGACATATATTTTCATTGCATAATCCATTTAAAGTTAGTGCTTTCAGGCTTCTAAACGTAGATAGGTGAGATAGAATTTGAATTTTACCTTCTACAACTTGGTTTATACACCCTGCCACTGAGCTTCCACCATTTTCTGAAGAAGTTGTTTCCATATTTTGTAAGCCAAGCCTTTCACTTTTAGTGCCACTGCAGCTAAATAAACCAAAAATAGCATGTGTGCTTGGAGATACCCACACAATCACCCAAAACTGGAGCTTTGCACTGGTTGTTGCACTTGGCTTTAGAATAGGACCTATAGGGAGAGACCCTTCAGCAGCAACAGAGCCAATCAATTATCCCCCTGTGGACAGATACTCAAACTGCTGCTGTCATTGCTGCTGATGTCTTTGACACTGGCAGCTTCTCACCATTCCTATCTGTCATGTGTTTCCACATACACACCGTGCCTCTTACCCCCCTTCTCTCTCCGCCTTTCTTTCCTCTGACCTGTGTGTCCTTTTATGTTCCATGCTTCTGTTCACACTCAGAAACCCCAGCAATGTGTGTGTGACTAATTGACTGTGTGACTGACTGCACAAATCAGTGGGCTGATGTCAGCGTGGGTCAGTTTTTTGTGAAATTTCATGTCAAACAGGTCAACCGAAGAGGAGCATGACAGCTTTTTTGAGACAGATTCATTTAGCCACAAAAATCTGGTCTATCAGTATATTTCTAGTGATGTGAACAGAAAGTTATTATGTGTGAAGCAAGTAAACCGTTAAATATTAATGGGTGACAGTGTACATTGTCTGTGCAATCAAATTGCATTAATGTAAACACAACATGTAAACTTGCTTATTTCTCAGGAGTATGACTGGACTTGTGCTTAAACAGCTGTTTAGAGCTGAAGTTCCAGCCCACATCCAGAAGCTATGCAAGTTGCTTTAGCAATCTTTGCACAGAAGCCATATCTAATCATTTTCTACATGAGTGTGGATGCTTTGCTGCTGAAGCAAATTTATTATCCTTGTGACAACCTCATCATTATTAATCCCAGTGAAGATTGTACTCTTATTTGTGATAGTGTGTGAGAAATTACAACAATTTCTATGGTCTACAGTGCAGTTTTG
Source organism: Amniataba percoides (assembly GCA_037176925.1). Taxonomy (NCBI): domain Eukaryota; kingdom Metazoa; phylum Chordata; class Actinopteri; order Centrarchiformes; family Terapontidae; genus Amniataba; species Amniataba percoides. Next base: position 19,030,797 of record JBAJHX010000043.1, on the reverse strand, counting down.
ATAAGCTGTGCAATTTCTTAGATTGAATGAATAAAGGAAGAACTTGCAGAGAAAAGAAGAGAAGCCTGCAGGAGCTTGAATTAATTGCCGTCTCTATAGCCTTTGATCAAAATACATGGTTTTATATATGTACTGTAATGCATTTAGCATTAAAGACTATCTTAAATATGACAGAGTATGTAGACAAAAGCACCCCAAGTTAAACCATCAAACTGTCCAAGAGGTTGAAGAGAAGGGAGAAGGCTTGAAATGATCAGCAAGATGTAACATGGAGGGATGGGTCAAGAGGCAACAGAGAGAAGGTTACAGGAGAGATCGCTGCTGGGTTGGGGTGGAAGGAAGCCAAGCACAACCAAGAGGGGCATGATGAGGAGGGGCAAACATGACCAGAAGGGATGCGACTGAGGAAAGTCAACTCAAATGACACAGATTAGTCATAAGATCTAATTTAACGTGGTTCTCATTTTATACACTAGATATCAAAATGTAATAGGAAATATAAAAAAAAAAACACTTAAACATGCAAAAACAATTAAGATTTAGCGATTATGATTTTCAGCAGCAACAAATAGCATAAAGCCTTATACTTAATTTAGAGATTTATGTTGGAAATTTTGATCTTAGGAAGCAGATTTGGTATCTCCCAGATGTCACATCAGATCCCATTTCTTCAGCTATGTATTCGTAAAATACAATCAGTTATATTCATGTCGCCACCAACTCAATTTTCTTTTTGTCACATCCCAGTATACAGTATGTCATGTCAACTCTGTCATCATTATATGCATGTTATTAGACATAGGTATGCCTTACTGATATGATAGGTACTGAAATTGGTGATAGGAAAGAAACTATTTATATCTGTTCATTTTCATTGGCCAGCCAGGGAACCGATTGTATCTTCTGAACAGTGGTGGTGGTTTGCACTCATCTAGTTACACCTTAGGATCAGCATAGGGTGATTAGACACAGGGACACGTGTCAGGCTTACAGGGTTATTTTAGACATGTTGAGCACTACGTTTTTCAGAATTTTTAAGATTATTGCAGCAAAGAGAAGATCTTACTGAGAGCAGTACCGTATTTTTCGGACTTTAAGGCGCACTTAAAATCCTTAAATTTTCTCAAAAATCAACAGTGCGCTTTATAAGCCGGTGCGCTTTATGTATGAATTCTGGTTGTGCTTACGGACCTCGAACCGATTTTAATGTGGTACACGGCGCTCAAAACTCTGTCAAAATGTTTTAGTACGACTTTGGTAAGCTACGAAGCTGCACTGCTTGATGGATTGTTGGAGCATTACGGCCACCGTAGTCAGGAGCCTCGCGGAGTGATACGTACTGTGTGAAGTGCGGCTTATAGTCCGGTGCGCCTTATATATGAAAAAAGATCAAAAATAGATAATTCATTGACAGTGCGCCTTATAATCCAGTGTGCCCTATAGTGCGGAAAATACAGTAATCTGCATATTGACCATGAATGTTAATGAAGTCTGTGTTGATGTGCTTTGCATCTTTTTTTTTTTACCTGTTGGATCATATTGCTTTTTTGCTCCTGATTTTACGTGTTGTTTCTGAGGACTTTTTGCCCCTTACAGGTGTTTAATATCAGGCTTTTGCTTTAAACTCTAATACTCTCTCTCTGCCTCTCCCTGTCTCCAATCCAGGAGGATTTTCGGAATAAGGTTCAAGATTACATCAAGCACTACGCCAGATGATAGAAGCATGTCCTCCCTACATCAGCCTGCGCCAACCAACCAAACTGCTCTACCTTGCCTCTGCTTCTCTTGGCCAACTCCTCCACGTGTGTGAATCAACAGCTGACTCTTTGACTCTTACCACCCCCCTCCTCCTGACACCACAGCCCCGCCCATGCCCCGCTGTTCCCCTGATTGCAATAAACTCCACATTGCAGGAATGAAAAAAAAAAAAAGTAAATAAAAAATGATGCGTTTGAGGAAGGGCTTGCATACAAGAGAAAAATATGCTTTAATTATCCTAATCAATTGAGTGTTCAGAGCAATGTCTGCTCATTGTGGCAAGATCAGTGAGTGATGCCGCCTCCCCGAGCTGGGAAAAATGAGCCGTGGCAACGAACGGCAAAGGATCCTGTTTGATGATTCAGTGGCACCAAAAAAACAGTGAAGGAAGTCATGTTGGGTTGTTTTAAAATTGACTAATCAAGAGAAAAAATATGTTACTATCAGCTCTCTGTTCCAGTGCCTGCCATGTTTGTGTCGCTTAAGAGAAAATGCATGTGAGTTCACAAGCAAACACACACACACATATACTCACACACACACAGTGTTACATCCTGTAGTAAAAGATGCACATATACATTCACAGTTTTCCGTACACTTGTCTATTACTCACACACACACACACACACACACACTCAAGTCGGAAAGCTTACTGCCCCACAAGACAGCATGTGAATGAGCACATCATCCTGTTCTGTTATCATTCTCTTTGCATGTTCACATACACACACACACACACACACACACACACACAGACACAGACAAACTCACAGACCGTCTGTGTGTTTTCAGCTCCAGTGGGATAAAGTTTGACTACTAAAACCACAGCCAAATGTATTGTACTGTTTTCAGCTTCCCCTCCTGTCTGTGCCCCTGCTCCTCCATTCCTCACTGTCCCTTTTTGTCTTCCTCCATCTGCCTCTCTGTTTCACACACACAGACACTTTTTTCATTTGTGGATGGAGAGGTTTATTCATACTCACAGGGCAGTCAGAAAGTAATATGACAGTGACATCTTCACATCTTGTGTTTGCTCTGTACTTCAGCACAGTGGATGTAAAATGAAACAAAGTAAAAAGGACTATTTTAGTTTTAATTAGACCTAACAAACTGTAGGAATTGTATGGCTCAGTGGATAAAATATAATGAATGTGAAGTTAAAGCGGCTATGATTGATATTTTTGTGAAAACAATGTGACGATGAGAAACCTAAAATCATTATCTGAATCTGCAGCTCCCCGCAGCCTTATAAGCTTTACACTAAACATCTTCACTGTTGTGGTTCACTTTCATCACTCACACAGGATAGTTTTAATCTGCAGCAGGCAGAGAAAAAGCTCTAAAAACCTGCTGTCCAGAGCAGAGAGCGCACAGACACAGTTAAACACCAGCTGATGACCAAAGTGGAGCATTTCGTTGGAGCAGGAGCCGAAATCAGGTGGTCAGAAACACGATTCCAGATCAACAACACTGTTGCTTCATCAGCTGTTGGAGTTAGGTTTGGTAGTTAGGTACTAAAGGAACTATGAGTCCTAGACTGCCCAAAATGAATGTGAACACTTTAAAACACGCTTAAAGCTGAAAGTCAGCACTTAAACCTCACAGTCATTGTTTCATTCTGTTGTCCATGTGCTGTAGTACAGAACAGAATACTTTTGACTCTTTCTTCTCAGTCTGTGTTGTATGATTTCACGATCTGCATATGTCGGAGAAGTCAATAGCAGAGGTTTGTAAAGGCAGCTAGATGTAACACAGTAGCGAGTGAGCTTACTTGCTGGTTAGCTAAGAGTGGTTTTCACTCAGTGCGAGGGACCCTTTTTTAATCAGGTGTGTGTGGCTCTTCAGGTTCATGCAGTAGACTGGGCTGATCAAAGACCTTCTATTCATGATACTGGAGGTTTTTGGAGGACTGAGAGTAAAGAAGATGACATTGTTCACTCAGCAGCCTGTTGGCATGCTTACCAGTGTATGAGCCTGCTCACCATAATGCTCTTTAGCTAGTGACCTTGTACGAGTGCTGCTGTACCGCTGTTGAATCGATTCGACCAGATGATGAGGCGCACCGCACTGTTGGACACCTCGTGTGATTCTGAGCCAAGCAGGATAACATCAGTCTGTCTTTAAGAACCTCTGCCGCTGTTGGTTTCATCCATAAAATGCATGTTGATTTTGTGTGTGTTACAGAGAAATAGAAAGGGCAGACTGACACTCAGTCAGCCAGTGAGGGTGTGGTATGGGTACATTTGTGTGTGTGTGTTTCACTCGGTCCTGGCTGGCGTTGTGCCTCCAGTTTGAGTCGTATCTCTGAACATCGGGACTGTTCTCCCTCCATTCAGCTCTGTGTCCACACCGTCTGCATGAGGCCAAGTCTATATGGGATCCACCAGTGGTGCATTTTACTAAGGATGTCAGAAATGTAGTTGTCAAAGAGTGAACTTATGTGCTTTTTGAGCGTGTGTGTATGAGTGAGCGTGTGTGTATGTGTGTGAGCAGTTCCAGTATGACGTGTTGAAATGATGTGACCTGTTAGCATGCTCTGGTTCCCTCTTGCCCCTCTTTTCTTTCTGTTATTCTGGCCCAGGGTTCAACAGCTCAAATTATTATTGTTTTCCTAGTGAAAGTAAACTCAACTGCAGACGACACTGACTCCTGCCAAAATACAGGACACGAGAATATGACAAAAAACAGGTCCATCGAAAGCAAATGTGAATGTGGGCGTTCCACAGCATTTTTCCTGTATGTTCGTGGTCTGCATAGACCTCGGAGGCTAATGTAACTGCTTGTTAATATGAAGCCAGCCTGTGTAATCGCCATGACAGCCAGTTGTCATGGTAGTTCTTGCCTCCAGGATATGGTAGCCCATAACTGTACTTAATCTTAGCCTTACTAATACTCTAACTTTAGCTTCCTATTGGACACCTCGTCATATGTCCTCTAGTTTGGCAGTTAGCAGTACTTTCTTTCCCAGGATGTCTTTGGGAAATGTCTCTGCTCGGGCTAACTCCATCTTTGGGCCAGAGGAGAAGATTAACAGCCTGGTCTTCTTCAACTCCTCAACCTTTTCTTTCTCAGATTGTATATCCATTTTTTAAGATATATTAAAGAGAATATAAATAAAACAAATGTGTCTGGTTCTTTCGTGATGTGCTTTAAAAAGTATTGTCACGATTGATGGTTAGCAGTGCACGATGAAGGTGTTTGTAAGGTATAATTATTTGGGGTCTACAACATCTCCATAAATAATTTTCTCTTTAAAGTATGCTGTTTCCTTCAGCTTAAATCAATTTATCTTTAAAATGCTTGTTTTGTCTAACCAATAGTCCAAACCCAAGAGACAGAATTATGGAGGATGGAGACGTCTGCTGTATGTGGACAGTGTGGATTCATTTATTGAATGCTGCAGCAGACTAACACCATCTGGCACACTTACTAATCAGCATTCTCTCTCTCTTATCTCTCAGGGGATGCCGACAGCACATCCATTAATATTTAACGGGGCTCTAAACGCTAAATTTTAAGTAGCAGCACCATTACAAGGTTAATATTTTTAGTTTTCAGTGAAGGGTCTTAATAAATTTGTGATGACTTGTCATGAACACATAGACATATGTTCCCCTCAGGATGAACTGCAGCCACAGTGCTGGTCATTCAGCTGTCATCATTTCCAACACTTTAATAATCAAATATGTGCAACACCAAAGACATTCCCATGTCAGCTGTGCTAATTAGTGGAGTTTATGATAAAACGCAAAACTAAGATGATAAACAGGGGAAACACATCTGCTTAACATCAACACATTAACATCATATTGTTATCATGCCAGCATTTAGCTCAACTACAGCCTCACAGAGGGACTGGCTGCTGTATTTTGTGATTCTTTGTATTTTAGACTCTGTAATCAGCATTAGTTAATTAGCATGGATGAACTGCAATTTGCAATTTATTGATGACTTAATTGAATGTTGACCCTTAAAGATCACTTATTATATGATTAAATTTCCACACTTGATGACAGCTGGATCACTTTTGTGACAGAGATGTTACAGAATAAATCTCAAAACCAAATCTAACTATTTTTGCCAAAGGCCTAATATTCTATTCCTTTATTCTTGTAGTATTTCTGTTAACATACTGCATTTTTAAACTTGTGTGTGTGAATGTTCGCCCGTTCACAGACACCCACACACATTTAGCTCCAGATGACATCTGTCACCTATTGACACATTTGATTTGGCTGAGGTAGACACACACATAATGCCAACACCTGCCAGTCACCTACACAGCCTGTTATTTTGCCTTATTTTAGAGGTAACACAATCCTACTGTACACTCACCCTGTGGCTATACTAACTTATGAATGTCCTGTGAGTGTGATTGTGTGTGTGAGTGTGTATGTGTGTGTGTGTGTGCGCGTGCACAATGACAGCTGACAGCCTCAGCCAGGTAATGAGATGGTTCAGTGCTATAAATCATGTGTCTCCTGTCCTTTGGATGTCCTGGTCCCAACACACCTAGCAGCTGAACCAAAATACATTCTGAACCAAGTCTTAGCCTCAATTAGCTTAAAGTACATATTTCCACTTCCTTTAACAGCCTTGGGGAGGAGGTGCGAAAATAATGAGGAGCAGCAGAGCTCCTGTCTCCGTAGACTTCCTGTTGACAGAACACCTGCCAGCCACATTAATGAAGAAATGAATGGCTTTAAACGATTGGTCATCTGTCACATAAATTGGCTACAGCTGACACGGCTGTAACCTGTGGGCTGGTTTTGATCAGGTAAGGAAGATAATGTGGAAGCTTGAATCTATCTAATGTTGTATCTGTTTCTTTTGGGCAGCAGTTGTTTTCCCCGGACTAGTTTGGCAAGAGACATTCTTTCTTTTCACAACACAAGCCACAAGTTACAAACTTTTTTGCACATTCAAAGGAAAGGTAGAATGTCTTTAAAAATAACCATAATCTGATATAAGTGAGGAGGTTAAAAAAAGCTGATATTATCGAAAATAATTTTTTTATCCAGCTCCAGATTGAGATCTTGTAAATTGGTTTAATTGCCACTCTGTGATTGACAGTGCCTAAACTCATCTATCTGTAAGACTTGCCTCCTCCCTGTTTATCTTATGACTCATCTTCTGAGTCATTTCCTCATATAATCCCATGGAGCAAATCAAAGGGAAGCTCTTCATGTCAGAAATGTATATTTCTGGGTTATTTGTTGCGGTTCCAGAAGGCTGGAGGTACACACAATTTTGCCTTTCCATGCCAGACCATTAAAAGATGATGTAAGCATCAGTGCTATCCATATAAATGCTACATGTGGGAATACCGTTGAGACTGGGAGGTAATTATTTCACATCTCTGAGTTCCATTAGGGTGAGCATGCAGTGAATCAATTCACCAAGTTGCAACTTTCAGAGTGTTAGTGATAATACAGAACAATATGAGAGAGTGAAAAGCTTTTTTAACTTTACACTGATTCACAATGTAGAAAAGTAACTTTCCCATTTGTGTGCAAGCATGTGTACAGAAATATGGCATTATGTTTGGTTCATATATTAATCGGAGGAACGTTACACTCTCCACCTTGCTATGCACAGATCCGATGTTTTTGTCTGCTTCTGTCTAGAATTTGTTTAGTGTAGCAAGAGCTTCAGTGAACATTTAATATACATGCTTTGTGAACATCATTACTTATTCTGTTTCCATTGCACTTTCATCGATAAAGCTTCAAAAACTTTCCGACTTCAGCCAAGTGTAAAAAGCTTGTTTGCGGTATTTTTATTATTTGTTTTTGAATGTATGTTTCCAACTTACATTGTTTTTATGTGCAAATTAAAAGCAGGTGGGTGGAAAAATGCTCCTAATCTACACATGAGCAGAGCTAAGAGAGTGGAGATTAGCACTGATATGATTTGATGAGCGCAAGTAGGGGTTGGTTTTAAAGCTAATCTTACCACACACACACACATATATGCTGTTTGTGAAATGCCATTATTCAGTTCCATTTTGGGGAGAATTATCTGGCTCTTTAGCTGTGAAATGCTCCATCATGTTCACCGGCTGTAGTCTTTAACTCTGTGTGTCTGCTGTTTGGTGCTGAGCTGGTGGTGTACACAGGCTTTATCACATCTCAGCTGCCTGCTGCACTCCGAAAATCACACTGTGCGATCGTTGATAGTGACATGAAATAATAAAGCTGCTGGAGAGTTGAGGGGAGCTGCTGATTCAGGTGATGTGTCTTTGTAAGTTCACCACTATCGGTGACACTGTCACATTGTTTTCTGATGGTCAGCATCACTTAAAGCCTGTAGAACTTTCCAGCAGCTGTTTCTGTTGCTGTATTATTATGAATGATTCATGTTTTTTTCTTCTTCTCTCGTGATTTCCGTGAGGAGCATGCAGTGCGCAGGTGCTTAGTCTTTTTATTCATTTAAGTTATTGTCAGGACGGGTATGCCTTGTCAGTGAGTAATGACTGTTATTAGAATTGCAAACAATTAATGTTATATATATTTTTAAAATGTTATTAGTTAATTCTGGGTTTTGTGTTTGTGTTTACATTACTGGTTTACAACCTAGTTATTGAAAACCAACAGTAAACTATGTTTAGCTGAAGCAGGCAGGCTAACTAGTGGGTGAATGGTTATTGCGTGTGTGTGTGTGTACACGCAATAAAAGATAGAAAGAAACTTGATTTGTGTCCGTCGTAATTTCCTGATGACCTTTCTCTTTGAAGGTGTCTTGCTCAGTAGCTCCAGATAAAGTTCTGAAGAACTAAAAAGGTTCTCGTGTCAAATAATGAACAATTAAAGCGAGTTAACTCGATTCTGCCCGGCCCTGCTGTGTGACAGCGTGTGTGTCTGTAACATGATGTGATGACTGAAGTGAAGGAAGAGCACTGAAAGCCAAAAGTATTGTAACAGTGTAAGTTAAGATATCTCACTCATCCCTTCTCTCCCACTCTTCTCTCTCTCTCACACACACAAACACACATGCACACAGTCACATGCACACACACCATGTTGACTATACCTGTCTTTTTAATTTATTTTTTCTTCACACAAAGCAGCAGCAGACTCTTTAAATCCCCAGATGTACAGTGAAACCAGCGCAGCACAAAGATAATCAGAATGTAATTTGTGTTGTCTCCACCACCATCCATCCACTCTAATTAACCTCACTGTGTGTGTGTGTGTGTGTGTGTGTGTGTGTGTGTGTGTGTGTGTGTGTGTGTGTTGGACTGTGGGGTTAGGGTGTAGGGTCACATCCAGAGTGCTCTCCTTTGTCTTTCTTCTATTTCCTTTTTCCTTTTCTGTATCACAAATTGGAGAGCTGTCTCAGCAGGATCATTATCTACCTGCACTCATCGCCTCACTTCCTGCCGACACGCAGATCAGCTCATTATCTTATTATCATGGCAGCAATATGCTTCTTCCACTGGCCTTCCTTTGTCTTTCCTTTTTTTTTTGCTCTCTCGAGTAACAAGCGTTTTCCTTTTACATTCTTCCTTTTCCTCTTACAGTTACATGTTCATTCACTAAACAACAAAACGCCGACTGTACATGTTAAGAAATGACACCTTGTGTCTATATATACCTACAACTGAATGGCAGGTTCATCTGTTTTGTGAACAGGTTCATGGTTCAAGGTTCCATCATTCTGTACACGTGTGCAGCGTACATTATATGTGTGTGTTTTCTCCGTCTTCCCGTCTGCATGTATGTTTGCTGCAGTGACCTGGTGGGCGTTTTGGTGCCAGCTCCTCATTACTTTCCTGACTCTCTGTCTTTCCTCTTCCGTTGCTCAGCTCGATGCAAACTTCATCTCATCCGCCACACTGGCTGATTCCGGATTCTTCCAGGCGGCACCTCATTTCTGCAGCTTTTTACATCCCCCGCCAGTTCAGAGCTAAATTTCACCGTGGCGCTACAACTCCTCCAGCGAGCACGCGAGGCTGAGAAAGTTGTGGGAAAAGGATGGGTCCAGGTCGGAAATTGTACAGGTCGCACCTCGCTTCGCATCACTGGATTGACAAGTTGAAGTGGCTGACTGTGGTTTCAAAATGTGTTTGGAATTGAGGTCCTGAGGGGTAATTGCAGGGAGCAATTGGCTGGATATTGCGTGGAAAATATTATATATTGATTAAAACTAACCATCAACATCTCTTTATTTCTTTGCTGCTGTTCTTTTCCAGACATGATCCAATTTTTCTCAAACAAGACATTTACCCTACTTGTGCTTATTTCTTCATATCATGAACCCTCATACATCACTGCCTTCATCTCTCTGTTAAAGGATGAGTTTGTGTCATTCAGACAAAAGATACCATTATGTAAATGTTTTTTATGGCTTCATCCAGACCTGATCTTTACAGATGTATATGGAAAGAGTGGTAGCACCGCTGGAGACTTGGGTACACTACTGAGAGAACAGCATTATGGATATCTAACACATTATGCACACCCACAACAACATTATGCAAACATAAAAGAGCATTATGTGCTCCAAACAGCATTGTGTACATCCAGCATCCTGATGTACATTAACTTAGCTCTTCACTTGTCAATTAAAAAACTGTTGCAAATGAGATGGGCTCACCATACATGGGCTTTGTGTAAAAATGACTTTAGAACCAGAACATAGAATTCATATCACTTTTGTAACATCTGTGTAATGAGTTGCATCACACAAAGTGGGAGCTGTAGGTTCTGGTTAGCTTCTACTGTGAAGCAGCTCAAACTTGATGGACAAAGTGTTAAGTAAAATAAAAAAAAAGCAACTTGTTGCTTGATAAACATTTGTCCATGTCTGCATCTGTTCATGTTCTGTGCCGTTAAAAATGTGGAAGGGAGCAATGAGTTTCATTATAGCTCCTCCACAGCACGTCCAACAGCAGCTTGTTTGACAACAGCGACTTAATTTACTTACTCATGCTGTCAACACTGTGACAGCGGCAGGTACTGCACAACGTTTCTGTTCTTCCGTGGATGTTATTAAGCCCTGAGAGGTAAGTGAAAAAAAGGAAAGGTTTGCAGGCTAATAGTTTTTTGTTGTAATACAATTTCAGCCATGAGAGGCTGAAGAGCCTTTTTCTGGCTCCTCTAATGGTTTCCATACGTGACACTGAAATCAAACCTCTCAAACGTGTACCAGACTTCTGAACAAGCAAATTCACCTGTGTGAATAACGCCACAAAGCGGCAGATAGAGTCCTAAATGGTTAGTGTTCCATTTACGATCAGTATAGCCCAATAGGTTAAAATAAACAGTACAGAGTCTTTCCTGCTGCACCTTGTATCAAGCAAGCACTTTCCTGATGTTGAATTATTTTTAAATGAATGTGTCTCTACCTTGTCAGAAGAACAAATTTGTCTTACTGACAGCACAGACCCACAATCTCAGTATTCAAAACTTGTTGACCAGTAAGTCGACATAACAAAGAGGAAGAAAGTGAATGCGTACTTTATCCTGTGATGGATTGCTGAGGAGCTTCATGAAGGAAGAGTCAGAGCTGGTGTGTTGTGTTCTCTTGAGATTTCCTGCCTTCATTCAGGTGTGTGTGTGTGTGCAGAGAATGGGCTGTTGTGGCTCTCACATGTCCATGTATGTTCCACAGTGTGTGTCGAACAGCAAGTGTCTCTCTGTTTTCCTTTGTTCCGCTTAAAAAGCTGCCCACATGCTCACTCCAGCCGTGGGAGGCATTTCATTGTGCTGTGAGATTAGCTTGGCAGGCTGCAAACAGGAATGCATTTAGTCATGCCAACTTCTACAGAGGCCGAACAAAGAGTACATCACTGTAATTAAATAAAGCTCCATCTCCACTCTTATTGCTTTGTTAAATTGGAACAAAGCTTATGTCAGATGAACGTGTATTTTTGAAGTTATCATTCAAATGTGGAGATTGGTGGGTGTGAGGCGCCGATCATTGATTTGTGTGATTCGCACTACAAGTCACCAAACTACTCTGGTTCAAGTTCAGTTGTCCCTCACATTTTAATTCAAATGCAAATCAAAGTGCTTCACATACCAAAATTAGATATACACATGAGCAGCTAGATAAAGGGATGGCACAAACATTTTTTCTGCATTCATACATATATTGGCACTGTGCAGCAGGATTACACACATTAACTTGGCTCATCACTTGAGATTGATGAACACAGAGTCAGCTGTTATAATGTGAAGCTAAGATGGCAAGTCAGTCATACAGTATTCTCTGTTACTGATCTGTGCAAATATTTCTGAATCCAGTGTAATCTTACCAGATGCCACAGTCTTTGGGATAGTCAGTACGACTATAAGCATATTAAAGCCACTGTGTCACAGTTTATCACACACACAGAACTCAAGACAGAGAGATGTCTGTGTTTTTACATGGCAAGCATTCTACATCCAGGAACGAGGACATCAGTAAGATTAATTCTTGAATCTCTGTTTGTCAGATTGCAAACATTTCTGGGTTGATTTATGGCTCTGTCCTTTACAAACATCGCTGGCTTCATCCAAGTGATGCTTTGTGTCATTAAGTCACTCAGCAGCACAGCCCTTGTTCCAGAGTTTGTTATGCTGCTAGGTTTGACATAAGAGAAGGTCGAGTGAAAAAAGAGTTCTCTCTTCATGTAAAAATAATGTTTCACTTTTGCATCTGGCTCAGTCAACTTCATTTCACAGTTGAACTCAAATTCCTCAAAATGAGAAATGTTTCTCTTCTCCGCACTGTGCTGTGAAATCTAAGACACGTGTAGATTTTGCAGTGTCGCTCCATCCTACACCAGTGACATCATGGGCAATTTTGAGGCTTCAAACATAGTTAGCACCGCTAATTAGTTTCAAAAGGCAAAGTAGTCTCAGTCGGCTCCTTCCAGCATCCCTCGACTGCGCTCATGAACCTTGTTGACGAGACTGCAATCAGTAGAGGTAATGTTTATCAGAGAAAATGAAATGGACTGCTGAAGTCAGTGGAGAGGAGTCTGTTAATGATTGCTGTTGTTGTGTTTGATGGCAGTGTTCACACCGTGTTCACTGTGTCCACTGCCCCTGTAACCATGTACGCAAATACTACTTGTGCACACGATGTCAAATGATTTCCTCTAATTGCTCTTAAACTCTCAACTACCTCCCCCTGATTTAGCTGTTTGTAATACCTCCTCTTTCCTGCTGTCGTCCCTCCCTCCCCCTCCTCTCCTCCTCTCTTGAGACCGGCCGCTGTGAGGCCTCTGAGTGCAGAGCGTGAGACTGGTCTGATGAAACTGTTTGATGCGACTGAGAAGATAAATTGGCCCAGTATGGCTTGTACACTGTGCATGTGTAATATGTGCTTATTTTGTTTTTTCACTTTTTTTGGGGGGAGTAATATGGGCCGCGTTGACACAGAAATGACAGAGACGAGTAGAAAAAATCTTCCACAATTTAATAAGCAAAGCAAGACCTTTGTGTGTGTGTGTGTGTGTGTGTGTTTTTTATTGAGTCGCCAGAAGACTCAGACCAGTTAATCTACTTTTTTGGGCAGTTCTTGTTAGGGTCTCATCTCCCAGGCTGCATGTTGGCAGATTGAAATGTTGCTCGAGGCTCCGCAGGGAAATTGTGACCAAGACAGAAATATACCAGAGCCACTTGGGAGCAGGAGGAGTTGAATTCTGTCACACATACAGAGCACTGAAAATAACATGTATTAACATTAACAGCAGACATCTGTGAATGACATTAACGCGTCTGTTATTAACCTGTGGGGACGTCAGGAGGAGGCAAGTGGGAGCACTTTCCTCATTTCTGACCTCACAGCTGGTAACAGGGCGAACCGTGGCCACAGGAAACTTTCAAATTAAATTGCCCCATTAAGCATGGTGATATTTTATTTTATTGTAATCAAAGAGGAACTTTTTTGACATTGTTTCTTCACAACAACATGCATATGGTCATGACCATACAGTGTAGAAGACCAAACAATATAAAGTGACACAGCACACTGAAAACAGTCAGATAAAGGCTCTTTACACGGTTTCTCTCTGTATTAGAGGAGTTAACAATAGTGAGAGAAAAACTTTTGTTGTTGAGAATGTGGGACAGAGAGATTCAAGGATGCTGAATCCATTGGGTGGCAAAATATTTCATGAATGCTATTTTTAATTCAAGTTTAAGAGACGGGGAGGAAAGCACACAAAAAAAACAAAGAGGATGGCAAAGAAGAAATCTGATGGATAACCAGAGCTTGTGAGAAGCCTCCCATACTCTCCTTTCTATTTACATCGGCGCGCCATGGTTCACCACACATTCAACGCTTCAGCTGTTTCCAGGGTCAAGGATGAACTGTGGACCTTATCTATGAGGCCCACATAGACAGGAAGCTCATAGTTTAAAGATAAAGACAGAGGTGGTGTGACATGTTTGAAAGCTCTCAGAACAGCCACTACATTTACCTTGATGTAGGAGGAAGGCCACCGAGATAACAAAGGACCCCAGACCCTGCAGACACTGCAGCATTAAAGCCTGAACCAGCAGGCTCAGGGAAGCTTCGTCCCACAGGCCGTAAAACGTTTGAACACTTAAAATTCTTAATAAACAATAACATCACAGTAAAACCTTCACTTCTATTGGATTGTATATTTGTATATATATTTGTGTATCTCTTCCTCGTGTATATTTTCTTGTTGTAAAATTGTTTAATTTAAATGTAGGTTTGATTTGTTAATCCATTAGTACTCTTGTGCTATTATTTATTTCTAAATCTTTATTATTTAATGTATTTTCTATCCATGCTAATATTCTTGAGCATTGTGGGGAACCTCTGTTTACTTTCTCTTATAAACTAATGTGCTCTTAAGATTACAGCTGAAACATACTGTACAGAACATGGTGGGAAATGTAAGATGGGAGGTTCGACAGCTGTGGATTATTTGTCAAGGCACAATTAATCCAGATGAAATTCACAGCTAGTGTGTGTTTTCAGTGTGGTTTCTGGTGGCTGAGCCTGAGCATCTGTCTGCAGTTAAAGTGGTCTCTGAGGAGAGCAGAGAAAGAATATGTGGGTGCGTGTAGGTGGGCGTCCCACTTCCGATCAGGTGGTGCCATCTAATCCTCCACAGTAAACACTTTCACCAGGTCAGTCTCACGCTCTGAGGCGGTTGCTTTTTTTCTCCAAAGGGACACAGTTTCCTTCGGCTGCAGAGGTGTTGTGGAGGAAACGTGCTTGTACTTGTTCTGTATTTATGTGTAAAATAAATCAAAGCAATGTCCTTCCTTCATACTGAACTGAAAATTCAGCTCTTACCAGTCCAGTCCTGAAGTGTTTAATTTTCAAATCCACATGCATGCTGAAAGGTTTGGCACTGGACTATACT
Organism: Amniataba percoides; assembly: GCA_037176925.1. Classification (NCBI taxonomy): domain Eukaryota; kingdom Metazoa; phylum Chordata; class Actinopteri; order Centrarchiformes; family Terapontidae; genus Amniataba; species Amniataba percoides. Next base: position 19,015,703 of record JBAJHX010000043.1, on the reverse strand, counting down.
ACAAATATTACTATTTCGCATTTAATATCACAATTAAGTATTGAGTAAATCCATTGCTGAAATTACAATGATACACTGATTTCAGCATGTACAGATAATTATTCTCTTGTCTTGTCTCATCTTATGTGCACCATCCTGGAGCAGAATCACACTCCTGCATACCAGATTATCATTAAGATTTTAAACTGTGCTGTCTGTTGAGGGTCTAACGTTTAGTGGCAGTTTATAACACGACCTCTTCTAACATCTTCAGATCTGTACATGCTTTTTGTACTATGGAGAGTAAATGGGGTCATTAAGGCACACTTGTTGCTTCAGTTTTCAGCCCAGAAATCTGGAAAAGAATCACAACGCTGAGAAATAGAGGAAGTATCAGTGTGACTGACCCAGATAGATAAGTTGTGCCTTTGTGTGGTAAAGCGGGTTAACTGGAGATTGTGCACACTATGAAAAACGTTGAGACCTAATCCTGTAATGTCATATTTTTCTTAAGCATTCTTTAGATGAAAATGAATACTTATCAGGTACAAATAGATAATTTATTCAACTGGAAAAAAAAGTCATTTTCATGCCCATTTCATATCAAAATTTAATGTATCTGAAACTGCAAAAGAAGCAAAATACCTGGAGGCAAATATTTTGGGCTTTTTGCATCTTTGAGTCTGATCTGTCTGACCTCCACCCACTCACTGTCCTTGGTTATTATATAATAATTAACAATTTGCTGCAGTGTTGCTACTGTCACCGTATCAGCTGACTTCGCAGTCACATGTGGCTTCAGCATCTGAATCTCCTCAGGTTGCCTTTCTCCTCCATAAATAAATCACCAGGGAGACTCAACTCTTGAATGAGACGAGTTAATGTGGGTGGAGAAGGTTATGGCTGACAGCAAACCCTCTTAAATATAATACTGTTCAAATATTGTATTATTCTACCAATTTTTGTAGCATGATTCTTGTTATTAACCATTTGTTCTAATGAAAAGATGTGACGGTTAAGAAATGTCGGTATGTGAATGTTCTAGGAGATGAAATCATTTGTAATTTGTTAATATTAACATTCAAATCACATGTCCACAGGAACCGTTGAATTATTTAAATATTTACAGTATGTTAACTGACTGATAACCTCACTGGCAGGTTAATTAAAGGGCGGCTAAGGTGCGTCTGAGGGGCAGGCTTTCAGATGGATGTGCAGATTGTTCGGAGGATGGAAACACAACCTAGAGAGATGAGTGAAGCGGACTCACAGTGGCGGTTTAATGGGAACTTTAAGCAGAGTGTTCAGTCTGGGATACACTATTGATAGAATTCTAATGGCACAGATTAATATGGACTGTGTGAGGCTGTTTTCTCTCTGTCCTTGAAGCCCGCCCTGAAGCACACTGAGGCCAAAGTCTTCTGTGTCAAGAAAAGATGCTCTTTGACTGTGGCCTGCCTCCTTTCTGTTATGTTTTAGACTCTTCCTCCCACATTTATGAACCACATGTTGACATCTCCCAGTCTCTCCACTGCTGCTCTAAACTACCTACCTACCTAATCAACAACAATAACTAATCAGCTTACAAACTAGTTAGTACACATTTGGGTTCCAGTAGTTTCATTTTTAGTCTGTCGTCAATTTAATGTTCATTTAAATTCTGTTTTCAGTTTGTGTCTGTTATATTTCAATCAGCTTTCTTGTGTTGGCGTGATGTCAATAAAAATGAAGATTATGGTCCTTTGAATTTGTCGGGCAAAAAGGTGCCATCAGCTGCTGATACACTAACCCCTGTCAATCTCAGATTGAAGCACACTGTGTACACCCTGACATGGAAGGCACTGTTGTGCAGCTCTGGGGTCTCAACTAACCCATTACCATTAAATTGTTTCTATGAACAGCTACCATATGTAGAAACACACACTGAATATGTTTCGCAGCATCAAGGCTCTTATTTTATTTTAATCCTTGGTGACAACAAGAAGAAGGCTGTTGAATGAATGAAAAGAATAAATAACGTCAAATTACCAGGGGGGCCTTGAATGGGAAATATGTCTCTTGTTAAGAGCATACACACACACACACACACACACACACACACACAGGTGTTCAATCATTCCTGGCTGATTAGACCTCGGATCACGTTGAAGGTGGGTGGAGCTGCGGTGGGAATTACACAAGGTCACTTTGTATACTAATAAGGGACACTAAATATTAATTTATACTGCCCTAACAGGTGTAACAAAGCCAAAAGGTGATGTCAGTCAAACAGAGTGTGTACATGCCCACTTAGCACTGTGACTCAACTGACATCATTCAGATCAACAGTGTTTAATTTGTGCTGATTTACAGGTTTGTAGCAAATAAAGTGTGCGTGTTTATCAGTGACACTGTCGTGGCACAAACTGCGAGTGTTAAATGCTCTTGAAGACACATGACTCGCTGTGGAGGAGGCAGGGAGCACTCTCATTAAATTTCCATGCGGCAGGCTGTGTAGGGTTACATGACACTGTTCTTAAACTTACATGGACAAATCAGCTGGTAAAAGAGCGTCCTTCACCGAGACCTTGTGAGACCACGCCTGTTACAGAGGCGCAGACTTGAGATCTGGATTCAGGTTAGGCTTAGGGTGTAACTTTGACTTGACAGCCAAATTGTCTTGACACATGAAAGCAAAATCATTCAAGTCTTGAAATGTGAAATCCTGGAAGAATAAAAAATTAATAGGACAGCTTACGGCAGGCCTTGCATAACCGCACACCTTAAATGTTTAAACATTAGGTCTGTGCACTGAGGGGACTCATTCTGTAAAAAAGGACTGTTGATACAGGAAAGTGAAACATCCAAATGCCATTGTAACACTCAGAAATCAGATTTGGATTCCCCTGATGAACTTGTGATTGATCTGAAATTTGTTCTGAAAGACTGCACAGCAGACTTAGACTTGATTTCTCTCTAATGAGTTGATACTTGACTTGCATTTGTTACAAAAGATTCAGTCTTACCAGTTGAGCTTGCGTCTACTTGAAGTTGTCTCACTTGACTTGATGCAGACTCATCTTAAATTACTTGGCACTCGGCGCGTTTTTTTCCACCAAAAAAGAAGACTTTGACTTTGAGAGGACAAATCAGGCTTTTCATCTCACAAGAAGCGATTAGGAAGAAAGTGTCTAACTTACTTCTAAGTGTAATGTCCTCATCGTGTGTGACTCACATTGGACTGTCCTCTGAGAACAGCAATCCAGCAGTCAAATGCAGGGCAAGATATGAGCCTGTATGATCACCACACCTTCATTTACTGTTGGCTATTCCCTAATGCACCGATGTGAAAAGAGGAAAGGCCTTTGTCTTATTTACCCTTTACTAAATATAGTTTTCCCTCTCGTATTTTTCACACTTCATCAAATGACACGGGGTCTTGAACCCAACGCATTCATTATGACTCAGTGTTGTGCTGTAAGCCATGCATACATTAATGCACGATGCATCATTCATATTTAACACACAGTATCCAAAAGCCTTTAGCTCATGAGAAACACGAGTGCCAATCCGCAGTGCATTGGACACACAAATCAGACGTTTTTATTGAACTTTTCTCCATGATCATAGATTTTAAAATTCAAACCATTAGAAGTCACTCCAACAGAAAATGAGACATTTTATAGCAAATGCTGCGCCCTCTGTTTTCCAAGAGCTTTTGGCACAAAGTACAAAGAAAGATCATGTTGGGGAAGTGTGGGTGTGTTTTAAAGTGTGTGTTGCTGACAGGCAGGTTACAGGTCAATGAATATATAAAGGAAAGAGAGCATTCAAAAATATCAATGAGGGAACAGTTCACACAGCACACTGTACCACACTGGGAGATCATAAATCAATAGAAACCTCAGGTCCATGATACACAAACTGTGCTTTAGGCTATGGCAATGTTCGGCAGAGATGTGCGTTGGCTAATCCATTGCTTTATGTTCTCTCTGTAGTTGGACTGATTTTCAGCTGTGAATTTTACACTCTTTGTTTCTTTTTTCATTCTTCCAGTCTCACATAACTGCCTCAGTTGTGAGCAATCAATATGGTAATTGTTGGGATAGTGTATTTCTTCATGGTAAACGACACAGTATTTGAGGGAGGAAAAATCAAAGAGAACGTGGAGATCTTTTGGTTAATTAACCCTCTGCAGACCCCAAACCTCTGCCTGCGTACATCAGCACTCTCAGCAATGTCCACCTGAGTGTCTGTTGGCATTTCTTCATTTCAGTCTCCTTGGTGACAGAGGATGGAAGCGACAGAGCACAGCATCATCACAGCTCGTCCAAATTGGGGCCTCGACCTCTGCGCACCAACTGTCCTCTCTGTGCTGCACATCTGCCAATCTTTAGTCTGTGTCACCATTATCACTTGCATTTTCCCGGCTGGTTCAGGGGGGCGTTCTGCTGTGGAAACGCGTCTCTGTTTCCCATTCAGGAGAGAGACTGAGCTGCAGGTATGCCAAGACGCTGACGACACGAGACTATGGGTGTTTGATACGAGCAGAGCAAAAGAAATAAAAACTAAAAACAGACATGCTCTACTCCCACTGCAGTCTGACCACAATCTTGCAGATTTATACTCTGAATCTGCAAGATTCAGAGTATAAGTTTCAAATATAACAGAGCTATTAAAATCAGGTCTGCTGCATCTCATGGAAACACAGAATTTGCATTTGAGAGAACTTAATTTAATGTACCATGTTTGTTGTCTTTGTTGAATGTGTTACAAAGACGTTCTGACATCCACTGACTGATTAATCCCACACTGTGCATAGTGTGTGTATTTAAAGTATATTTATACACACAGAAAATGTCATGTACCTGGGTTCCCTAAGAGCCTTAATGTGAAATCCATCAGCCGGTAAACTTCAGCGTGAATTTCATTACTGTGTTGTTGTAGGTAATGGTTATTTTCATCTCCAAAAATAGTTGTTAAAGTCTTGTATGTGTTGTAGCATCATCACATCCAAAATTCTTTGAAGCAGTTTTCTTATAATAAAGTGATTTTTTTAATATATATATATATATATTTACATTATCATTCCACCAGTAAATACGCTGGTCCACAGCAGCATCTTCAGCTCCTTCATGATGATGTCAGTGCATTCACGCATCACTGAAGAGGGATCCGGTTTGAAGTTTATCTCGGTCAGTGTCTCCTCTGGGTGTGAACCTTGAGTCTCCTGAGCCTGGCCCCCTCCCTGCCCGCCTCCCTCCGTTCACTACACAATCCCCTCGCTGCGTTTGCTCCTCCACACCACCAGCGCCGTCATGAGGAGGGTGACCAGGATGGGCACCACGATGAAGGGACCCAGGATTCGGTTGGGTGGGTCTCTAAGAAGCCGTCCGGACAGCGAGCAGTCGTGGAAGTAATGCTTGTGGACTCGGATGAAGAACTCATCCACCAGCCTGTTGGGCCAGAAGCACTCCATCTTCAGCGCCACCAGGTAGGTGCAGTTTGTCAGCTCGCCGTAGAGTCTGCATGTTGGTGACAAAACAGAAGGACAGAGAACAGTTACACAGTGAAGTAAATAATATAATAAAATAAATGAATAAAATCTCAGTGTTGTTATGTCTGTCAAACTCTTTGTTCTCAAACGCCACATTTGCCGCATCTTCATATTATATTATATATATTTTTTATTTCCTCTATATTCTATATTTATTATTGTCTCTTGTCTTACTCTCCTTGCATTTCTGACTTTTCTTCCCCTGTGTGTATGTTTAACGATAGCTATGTAGCTAATTGAGCTAACGTCTCTATAAGAAAACACCATCTCTTGGGGACACTTTAAGATAATTCTGGTTATCAGGGAATCAAGGAAAAATGTCAAATCTTACTCAGTTCAACCATGACCTTGTGAGTTTGCCAGACAAGCTAATGCTGGTTGCTGTTTGTGGACTCTCAACCAATAAAACTAAATCTAAATTAAAAAGTGAAAAAACAAAACTGCGTCTCACTGGAATATTTAGAGGACAGGACAGATAAATGAACTGAAGACAGCGTGTTTAGGGCATTAACATATAAAGAGTATCAACAAACAAGAAAAAATGATGCATCTTCAAAATATGCAGCATTTGTAATGAAAAAAACACATTTTGCTTTTGTCTCACTCAGGAGTACAGCACACTGCATTGTTGAATAAAGGAAACCAAAGACACAACGTTGTTTTCAAAAAATAAAATAACACCTAAGGCCTTGAGCGTGATGTGGAAACAGGCTTGATAAAACAACATGTTTAACTAAAGAGGAGACTACCCAGACTGTCCAGGTGGCTCAGATACAAAACACTTGTCCTTCTCCGTTGGAGACCCTCTTGTACTGATGGCCTGTTTAGACCTAGTGGATATGTGTGTGTGTGTATTGATCATAGGGGTTCACAGGGCCATAATTGAGGTAATGATCCGTGATTATGACTGAGGACGAGGACGCTGCAGCTGCACCTATTAAGGTCAGATACATCAAAACACATATAGCATATGAGCTTCAGGCAGCACTTCACACCTACAGAGCACACACATGGCACAGTGACAGTGAGTTCATTATGCCATGGCAGCTGCCCCCAGACTGTTTCCTGAAACATAAATATGTCCTATATTTTTATTTATGAATAATTGTTTTACATATTCTGCCAGAAAAATACCCAGATTTTTAGTAAGCAGCAGATACATTAAATTATTTTCATCACATCAGTGTTTTGTACTGTAAGGTAGTAAGGAAGGTAAGGAAGAAAATGCAAAACAGCTGCTGATTGTGTGTCTATAATCATCTCCACTAAACAAAGAACCAAAACAATAACTAGCAAAACTACAGACTCCTTGTGCTGCAGTATATTATGAATTTAAATTCTTAACCACCCTCTTTTCAAATTGATCCTTTAAAGTTGCTCTTATATACTTTTGGCCAGTATATCTAAAAGAAACCCTCTTATTATCACTAAAGTGTGTCAGTCAATGTTGAAAGAAAACAGTTGCCGACCTACACATCTAGCAGGCAACATCTGAACTTTAAGTTGTGTTCCTGGCCTCCTTGCAGTTTTGGTCTCCACTGAAATAGCAGCTCAGCTATGTTCAGCAGCTAGTTACTAACTTTGTTTGTCTGCTATTTAGAGCAGGAAAAACAGATTAAACATTGTTTCCTTAATGTTCTAACAGCGTTTAATGAAGTACCCCAACATGAGGTCTTTCTTTGTGGAAGTTCTGTCATGTAAAGAGCTCAGGGCTGCTTGGCATGGGACCAGCACTGCAGAGCACCTTGCTTTCCTCGGCTATCAAGTTCACACCGTCTGGGTGTGCACTTTCTTCCTGCGCTCCTTCCTTAAAGTTTTACAAATCAGTCGTGGTGGAGAACAAAAAAGGATTCTTGGTCTGCTGGTGGTCTAAAGGGCTTTGAGGTTTCTGTAGATGATAATGAGTCGCTGACTGCAGACAGAGATTGGTTGGTTACTTGTTCACCACATGCAGCCAGGGTTAGTGTCAAATGAAAGCTGGAGCTATGTGCAAGAGAAAGGATGTGTGTGTGTGCTGGCACATAATTCACTGAGCTGCTGAATGTAGTCCGCTATGTAAAAGTAACTATTTATCCAACCTCTTTAAACAGAATACAGAGTGAATCTGCCTGTGTGACATAAAGCTGTGGCACTCAGCCTTTGTGCTGCGACCAGGACATCCAGTACTGTTCGAGTGTATTTTTATCTATTCACCCTCTATTACCCAACTTCATCTCTCTGTGAGGCCACAGGGCATTTTTCAGCCAGATATAACATACTTACATGTAGTATGCATGTCTGGCCCATAATGTATGTATATATGTATTTTCCCCCCGGTTAATAAGAAAGATAGAATTGACAGGCACTGAAACAGAAATGAGTCAGTCAGAGTGTAAAACTCTTTTTCCTCTCACCAGTGACTCTCATGCTGGCATCCACAGCTGATCTCCATCCTGACATTAAGGGCTGTGACCAATAGTATTACCACAGATAGTGTGCTTTAATTGTCCACTGAAGGAGTGAAACTTGACCAGTTAACTGTCAAAACCCGCCGGCGGGTTTGTAGTAACATTCCATAACTTATTAAATCATATTTTATCAATTTT
>JBAJHX010000043.1:18992949-19007503 GCA_037176925.1 Amniataba percoides | reverse complement strand
TATTAAATCATATTTTATCAATTTTCATTAGCATAAATTTATCACATAAAATCGCCCCGAGGGTTAAGTGGTTAAGGATTAGACGTGTCAGTATTTCTGGTGCTGAGGCGCAGAGCTGATGGCCTATTTTACTGTTCCTCATTTCACAGTGTAAATTTCAAATGAAACAGGTTTCAATCAGCTCAGTGATGGAGACTACCTTTCTTCTGTGGAGAAGGGGTTACTGCTGTGGGCACACACACACACACACACATATATATATATATATATATACAGCAGACATGCACAGAAATTTAACATCTAATAGGTCCAGGTTGAAAAAAATCGTTTGGATATGCTGCACTTTCACTGCAGAGAGCAGAGAAAACGTGACTCTCAACAACTTTCAGCAACATTTGGGACTGAAGCCATTGGATTACATCACTGTTCAACAAAGGCTGAAGTCTTGCATTCAGTCGGACAGACGCCGTCATCCAGGTGCACACTGGATGCTTATGTTAGCACTAATGGATGCTGAGAGTCTCCTCACATGAGCACAAGCACCAGTGCCCGAATCGTCTATTCCAGGATTTGCTGTCTCAGTTAAAACTTTGGGACTGAGCGGAGAAGGTTTACATAGACAGCTCATCTTATTTAAACAAAGAAATCGGACAGATTCAGGCAAGGTTTGCTACTCTAAACATGTTTTTTTCCCCCTCTGGCTCCCATTTAAAACCACTTTAGATCCTCCTGATAATCTTTTACAGTATGCCTTCCTGTTTGCTAATAAAGTTTAATGCTATGGTGAAGAAGGGGGAGGAAAAGGAAGGGAGGAACTTGTGAAACTCAGAAAAATTTGGAAATGGTTGTGTCTTTTGTTTATTAGAGAGAAGGCATATTTACTCTTTCTCCATGTTTAAACTGACAAACCAAATGATGGCATAGACCTTTATTGAGTGAAACACCTAATAAATACTTCAACACATTACTTTATGATGTTATATTAGTGATTAAACCTATGCATGCCCCAGTGCGTGCTTTGACTTGAAGTATATACTTGAAGTATCTCTAGCTGCCTGTATGAGTATGTAACTGCTTACTGTGTGGTTTTGTGCAGTTTCATCACTCAGAGTTGTCAGACTGGACGAGTGTGCGTGACTGCATGCCCACTCTCATGTCAGGTGTTTTAATTTGTTGTTTTTCCAAATCTCAACAAGCGTGTAGGAGATTAAGTATGCGAGGTGGGTTTTAAAAAGGGATGTTTGAATTGTCCCACATCCTTACATCCGTCAGCAAGAATAAAAAAAAAAGTTTTTACAGAAGTCTGCCTCATGACGTACAGAGATGGAAAAACAGCGTGATGAAGATAGATGGATACAGAGATGCAGGCGTGCATGACAGATGAGGAGTGAGAGACGGGGAGCCTAATTGACTGTTATTCCACCTGTAAAAGATGAAGGACATAGGAAGCTAGATTAGGCAGGGGGTAGTCTGATCTGTTGACTGAAGAGCACAGTGTGAATAAATAAAACCTGGATAATGAATAAATAAAGCTGACACACAGAGTAAAGCTGCTGCAGTGACTTGAGAAATGAGTCAGAGCAGTTTTTTATTCCACCGACCGGCTCCCACAGTGCCAGGTGTGTGAGGTGGACAGGTATGAAGCTAGATGGATGGGGTTACTAATTCAGTTGATATTGTAAAATATATGATACAAATATTGATTTTATGTAACATGCTTTCATTTCACCAAAGGCAGAAAGATAAGAGTGAAGTTTAAGGGTTATCCACAGCAACTTGAACAATAAGTATCAGGATCTCTGCCAAGGCAGTCGTGTTTTCAGCTTCCTCTGAGTTTAGACGTTTTGGTGCAGATCCAGGTGCTGTTTAAACCTTTTTAGATGTTTTGGTGCATTTGCTGTTTTTAAAGGAGCAAAATTCACATGCGCACACAATAATGACAAAACCTCACTTAAGGAGGCAGAGTGGTATTTTCTCCAGAAACCTTCGCAGTTTGAAATTATGTTTTTAAAATGTGCTAATATCACGCTGTCACCTTCTATATTCTGCTTTCTGCCTTTCAATATGTCATATTTTTCTAAAAGGGAAAGAGTAAAATGTCATTTGGGAAACTCACTTGCATTGACGTTTTGTCTGCCGCTGCCCTCCTAACAACCCAGAGTCATATTATATTCAAGAGCAGTTTATATTTAGCAGTGTTAAACCTCTCTTTGAAATTACCATCGGAGTGGCAAACATCTCAGGGGTCATGCTGTGCTGTTCAGCCATGCTCAGACCGACTCTGACCCAGTGTGAAAAATACGCAGCCCTCACATTCAGTAAAATGAGTTTAGGCTGATGACACAGCGGGGGGGTTCAGGCAAAACACAGTCATCCAGCAGAGAGTTGAACCAGGCTCAAAGTCACTTTCTCGGTACATAACTTTGTTAGAGGAACAGTATGCTTCTACAGTTTATCTCACCTTTATCTCTACAACAGATAAAGAGAAAAAACTTCCACAGTTGTAAAAAAGAGACAAGGAGAGTATTACAACCGCCATTCCTGATTTGATTCTACGCTACAAAGAACTCAATAATGGCATCGACACTTAATAAGGCCCTGTGTGCATGGAAATAATACTGAAAATAAAAACCTGTGAACTCTTTTCTGACAGATCAAAGTACCTCCAGCTACTCAGACCCAGAAGAGCTCCATTTTGACCAACATGAGTCCAGCCAGAGCTCTGAGGAAACACCTGCTGCAAAACAAACATTCTTCACAAATGTATTTTCTTTTTCTTTTTTTATGTTCTGAATATTTATTACTGTATTAACTCTCTTAACTGAAGGTCTTTAATGTTTTATGCAGTACTTTTGGTGCATGGTGATAAAAGTAAAATGTATGTGACTGCTGTATGTGTATGTAGGACTGAGCACAGATTTCCAGTCTGAATTATTATCCCAGTCTACCCTGTGGAGCCTCTCATTAATACTGCCTATGTCATCTTGAAACAAGGTTTCTGATGATATATAAGCCTGAAGCTGATCATTGCTTTTTAATGAGTTTTAAAGAGAACAATTTGTTTCAGTGCAATCTGGTGTAATAACCATAAGTCATTGCCTAATTAATATCGATTAGTATTAGTATCGAATGATCTCTTATCTTTGTTTACCAACTAATGTGAAGAACAGGCACACTGTAAGTTTTAATAGAATATTACATTGAAATGGTGAGTGCTGTGTTAACATCCAGAAAACACAGATCCACAGTATTTAGCCAGGAGCCCACAAAAACAGCAGATGAAACATTTCTGCATCTTTTGTCATAAAGAAACTAACTAGATGTCAGCCTGTGGTGAATTCATGGACTGCAGATAAGATTCACAAGCTATTCTGACACTGGTACTGTCACACCTTTGTTCATTGTAAGTGAGGAGAACATCTGATAAGAGACGAGAGAGATCCCGAGGAGAGAAATGGGTCATGAAGCATCAGAGACAATGCAGCACAAACTGGGAGCTTCTATTGAACATTAAAGACTGTTGTCACATTACACAAAGATACAAGTCTATGCAGATTTTGGTTCCAATTTTCTTTGAAACACAACCTGGTGTCACTGTTGAACCACATCATCACCTTAAGCTAAATTTCAACTAAGTGTTTTGGGACCCTCTTCATCACCGGTGCCATGCATGTGGGACACTTCCTGTCATGACTGTTTAGAGAGATCACCTCAGAGCGGAGGGAAATGAGAGATTCCTCCTTCTCAAACCAAAGAAATCCCATAAAAACAGGCCAAACTGTCGCTACAGAGCACATCAGACAAAATGTTCTTCTTCGTTCTACTTTGTAATTCTGCTTACCTCCCCCATCTCTTCTCCTCCAGGGGAAGATTGAACATTTGCGCTTGTGCACAAGTGTGTGTGTGTGTGTGTGTTTGTGTGTGTACGCACAACTTTCCTACATCAGAGCAAAAGTGATCAAATGTTTCGCAAACTTTCAAAGATTCTTAAATAAAAAGAAATGCCATAACAGTTTCCTGCTGTTTTTTATTCTAGCCCCCAAAATATACACGAACACACACACACACACACACACACACACACACACACATGGTTTTCTATCTGGTCATATTTGTTCTCACTTTTCTCCCTTCCCCCTCTGTTTCAAATCAGTCAATATCAGTGTGCAAACAGACGGAGCTTAGTGTGTGCTGACATTTGTTTTGTGACAGGCGTGTCCTCGTCTGTGTGTGAATATTCACATGTGGACTGTGTGCATGCGTAAATGTTTTTCCTGTCCGCACTGAAACATCCCAACAGGATCTGGACGCATAAACTAACTCAGATGCCACAGCCTGCTCGTTTTACATCACAAAGCCAAGTATTTACACGTGCTGACCTGCTGGTGCTGCTGTCCAAAGCATGATGCATGTGCACGTGTTACATATTTAACTGTGTGTAAGTAGGTATCTGTATGTGAAGACATAAAAGATGGGTGTAAACACAAAGGCAGAGGAGACATAGAGAAACGATAGGAAGATAACCGATGAATTGTCAAAGCAAATGTTTGCAGTACTGATGCAAAGGCTCAGAACAAGGAGATGGCTCAATTAGAGAAGCATGAACACCTTTAGATGTGTGTCTTTCTGAGGGCTGCGGTATATAGTACATAATTCAGATATTTCAGGTGAAGAAATGCCAGTAACCTAAAAAACATCTAATGATGTAGGAGAGGGAAAGATTTAATGAAATGGGCTTAGAGCTGTTTGTAAAGCAACAAAGGAGCAGAAAAGGAGATGAAATGTTTTTGTCCTCAAAACGAAAAATGAAAGAACAAAGGCCAAGGTTTCTTCTTTCCAGCAGCAGACGAGAAGTGCGGATGTGGAAGAGAATATATGGCAGCCAGTTTGATGATCTTCAAAAACAAGTGACTACTTTTATCAAAAATCTTCACCCTACGTGCTCAAAAAGCTTGATTTTCTTTTATATTTACACATGCTCCTTGACTCAGGTACGTGATAAAAACATGGAAATTGGAGACTTCTGTGTGTGTTAGACCAGATTAGTGATGTTTCCTCCCCAGTCCAGTCTACTCCTGATGAGCTGCTTTCTATTCTTCTCCTGAGTGTCTGTGGCTAACACAAATGAAAAATCATCCAAGTCAAATATTCAGATCGCTATCCTAATGCTATCAGTAATGCATTGCATAACAGCTGCAGCCCCGGGACAATTCAGGCAACACTGGATGTTATCCAGTCATTAGAGCTGTAAAAACATACGGCACTCCATTTCTAATCACAGACTAATCAGCCGTTTAATCACTGAGGTCCACAGAAAAGGAACTTCAATAAGCTTTCCACACCACTGAGCTCGCTGGGTTTTTCTGGCCTGGGTTCGCACGTAACCTGATGTGAGCCCACACACAAAAGGGTTTTTAAATTATTACAGAAGGCTGACAGGCATGCATGACTGACTGACCAAAATACCCCCCCAACAATCACATGGAAAAACAAGGCTCCTGTAAAACCAAGAAACGGAGCTATTTTTACACTAACGGCCTGCAGTAGGAACAACAGAGACAAGGGCAAAGCGAGGGAATTAGGCCTTAATTAGGACTAATCAAACATCAGATCAGTCTGTGGAGTTATGGGGCAAACTATTGCACTGTGATCCTGCATTACTGTCACCCCAGCTAGCTGCTGGGAACAAGCTGATTTGAGAGAATTACTGGTCATGAGGCGAGGTGGTTACCTCAGCTTAAAAGGTCACAAAAATCACCTCACAGCCCTTTTCTCTGAACACTGTGGCAGTGCACATCAGGAGGACGGCATATCATACTGTAAAAGTGAGAAAATTAAGATGTGTGACAAGGACTTTAAAGGCCAGGCTACAGAGATTAATAAGTAGGAGACGAAAAAAAAAAAATCTCCTTGGAGAGTTTGTGTCTTATTTTTATATTTACACAGCCAATGAATATTAACATTAAAGAACGCTTAGCTTGTTTTTGCAGTGTTTATGAACTATGCATAATGCTACAGGAGGTGTGTTTGTGTGTGTGTGTAATGTAATAACACATTTAACCAACTAACCCCACAGACAGAGCGGATGGATGAGCAGATACAGCCTACAGGGCCATGTGCTGCTGAGGTGGGCAGATGGATTGATTAAAAAGTTAAAGCATAGTTAATAGATCCCATACATATTCATAAGCAGCAGATTATCTCAAGTTCTTGATGCTGAAGTTTTCAAAAATATATTGAGGGCAAGGAAACTTTTTTTCTGTTTTCTTTCATCAAACGTACACCTCAGTTCACACATTGCTGCTTTGTGCAGTGAACATGTGCCTGAAACAATGACAGCAATAACAATAGTGGACTGCTTATTCATTTACATTTTTAATGGCACTGCTAGGTCTGATTACAAGTTGTTAACTATAAATTATAAATGAATAATCAGTTTCCATTACTACCACCAAATGAAAATAGGCTCACTCTGCATGTTCAGAATACTTGGCCCTTATTAATATAGTGAGCATTTAAATTTTTATGAAAATTTGTAAAGTGAATTTTCTTTTTTTTAAACAGAGGGGAATATCTGATATATAAAAATACCTCTGTATGTGGAAGACTGTGTTACTTCCTCTAAGAGTTGTAGGCTAGAATTTACAAGCCAACTAGTGTTTTTTTTTTGGGCTTGTAAACACAGTTTCTACACTCAAGTTAGTGGAGCAGACAGATAATTGCGATCAGCCTGTTGTTAGCAGTGAAGCGCAGCAGGCTCCCTAAAACCAAATGGATGGAGTGAGTGTTTGAAGCCTGCTCCATCTGCCTATTTACACACAACACAAAAAGAGATACAGGCTTTGAACCGCACCCCTGCATCACCTTTAATGTCTTGCTCTTATTTGTGAGTGTGGACACATATCTTGTGTTACACATGGGCTTTCTGGATGAGCCTGTAAACAAAGGGTGTGTCTTCTCAGTTCATATGCCACAGTTATCAGCAAATCTTGGTTTTATTGTGTCTGGCTTAAAGGATAATTTCTAATTGACCTCTAAATATACTTCGCCATCATTTTTGACTGCACAAAGGAATAAATAATGTCCATTTCGATTGGCTGTTCTGCTAATGCTCTTATAGTTCTGATTAATTTTATAATCACTGTGTTCATTGGATTAAAACACAGATTGTCGCCCCAGCTGTTAGCCAGAAGGCCTCTTCTGTCCTGATAGCTGCAGAACAGATCCCAGTAAAGTCTCAGACATTTAATAATAGAAGTTGTGCCCAGCGGCTTGAAGCAATTAAATTGTCACTTTCTTTGTTCAGAGTTGCCGCTGGAATTGAGTAATTGGACATGACAGCTGAATACCAAATCCTTTATCATTCCTGTTTTTCTCTCCCCAGCAGTTTTATAATCATTGTATCTTATCAGTTTCCTCTCAGATATAATTCCTTCCACACTGGTCCATTTGCTGCCAAACGCTTTCTTAAACATAAAATACAAAGCCTTTCCAAGCATCACCTTTACATACGCAGACTCAATCACTGCACATGCCTGCGGTGAGGACAGTGACCTGGGTGACGTGTGTATTATTGAGGAGTCTGTGGTGCTTTGACCTCAAACAGCAGCTGCACAGCACCAGAAGCTATGAAAACTTTAGTGAGAGATTTAATGGCTGAGAGAGAAAGAGAGGGAATAAAGATTTGCGCTTGAGTCTGTGGCAAACTGTTGGCTAGTTAACGCCTGTGTGGTCTGGCGCTGAGTGTCAGGGCTGGTTGTAAATGAGCAAACGGTCCAAACATACTGATAGCTGCTTCCTCGCCACAACTCAGCCTGTTATGTTTAATGCATGGTCGGCGCTGAGGGTGAGCGATCACTTAGCATCAGCATGGGCACGTCCTCATTAACCACAAAATCATATCACGAGAGGTTTTGAAAAAGACAAGTAGCAATGAAGACAAACAAAAAAAATATTAACATACTGATGTGCTTTTTCTTATTAGCAGCATATTTATAATGATAACTATATAGAAATGAATTATATCTGATGCATCCTTTGTTTATGTCATGTGGAGACAAGTGTGAGACGGGTGTTTAAAATGTGGCCACTGAGTGCTTTAATTTTTAAAGCAACACGCTGGAAAATGTTCAAATTGAACCGAGATGGTGACATGTTATCATTCCCGTCTCCAGCTGGACGTCTATGCCTTTCCATCTGCCTTCCATCTGCATTAGCAGACTGGTCATAATTTCCATCTGCTAAGTGTCTCGGTCGTACCTGGGTGCTACCAGAGCAAAATGATTCATCGCAGCAGCATTCTTCTCTGAATTATCATAAAAGTCACCATCAAATCCATGCAGCCACCCCGCCTGCTTTATTAGCCAACCTCACAGGTTTTCCAGCGTTATAGAGTCATTTGATTAGTTTTAATTAAAGATCACAGGATCAACAGACACTTCCTTCACACTGACACACTTCCCTTTTCCTGCTGCAATTCTCTGCATACAAACAAATATCTTTTATGCTTTCTATCTCCTTTTCTCACCAATGACTGCTAATGAAAGTAAAATGGCCACAAAGACATGCTAAAATCTTTTCAGGAGTGACTGCCACTTGTGTCACGACGTCGCTCATTGACTGGTGTTGCTGGAAGTAATTAGACAAGCCTGACAGTACCTGTTATATTGATTTATTGAGCTGCACATCCAGCGGTAAACATTTGAACATGAGTTAGTATGCATTGGGCATAGGCGGTGCTTGTGATTTTGAGTCAGGCATATTGCATGCAAACAACTGCTGTGCTGCTGCGGTAAGCAGCACATTAATACACATTAATACAGTTCATACATGAACTGTATTGAAGCTTATTCTACACCTTAAAATACCATGCTTATGATTTAGTCCATTTACTGTTTAACATCTTACACATCACATCTCTTTTTATGTTTTGGGGTTTTTTTTGCATTTCACATGTCTGAATGCATTTTTTTCTACCATCCAGGCAGCCATCCCATTTCCAGACATTTCTATAAAATGTGAAGATCTATTGTGAGACACTTGAAACTAACTTGACTTGTGTACTTTATTACAGCAAACATCAACTCTGCGAGGCAAAGGCAGTTTAGACTTTTCAATGCTACTTGTACCAAAAGTGCATTAATATCGCACTGAGAAAGATTAATGGAGACATGATGTATACTCTAATGCAGTACACCACTCAGGCAGGCTTCTGCTAATGGAGCACAATGTTCAGAAATGAATGGACGATCAGGGCTGGAAGGAAGAAAAAATACATATAAATTCTGAAACTCTGCAGAATTTATTAAAAAATAGTCATCAGTAATTTCAGAAAAACATATTTTTATATGAAAATTCTATCTGATTAAAAAAAATATCTGAAAAGATCAGCTGTTATTTGGTCAACGCATGTTATTACTCCTGAATGGCAGAGATATAGCTGCATTGACTGATGGATAATGGTGTGGTGACCCGTCTCAGGCATTTCCTTGCCCTTTCCTCATTGCATGCTGGGATTTCATGTGAACACTACAACATATTGACAGAAGTAGCACCATGAGTCGAGGGGCTGTGGGAGTCCAAATGCATACAGGATGTCACTAAAGTGACGGGGGACAGATTAATATATCTTTGCTTTAGTATGTATAAGCACCAGGGTGTACTGTATATATACTGCGTGTGTATGTGTGTGAGTCATTTCGGAATTTGTAAAGTAAGCTTACGAAGTATAACAGAAGGATGTATCTTGTAGGAACACTCACACTCAGACACGTACACAGACACCAAATGTCATTTGAGCTGAATTAGAAATCCCCAGTGGCCTCTTGGCCAGGATGCAGCGTTTCCTCGAAGGGGAGCAACTGTCCTGATATTTGACCTTCTCTACACAGCTGAACCATTTTTGACATTTCACTCATTCATTCACAAGTTTTTTTTGTTCTTTTTTTCTTCTTTTTCTGTGAAAACAAAATTTAGCAAACAAGTGAGAAAATTAAATTTTTACAGTGAGCAGTTTGAGTGCAACAAGTACAGACTGAACTCTGTGCTTTGAAAGATATAGGGAAGTAACTCTGACTTTCTTCCACAACTCAGAGCACAATATATTATTTGTCAGGCACCATGTACAAAAATATTTTTCAAGCAATGAGAACAGATTCAAAATAGCTCTGAATCAATTCAGTTAGCTGCAATGCTTTCAGTCTGTAGTCCTGGGCCAGATGGACACAAACACTACAAAATACAGCAAACACGTATAATGTGTTCCAAACATGTGTTCATCCCTACACAGGAGACATTATAACACAGGTGCCAAATATGGCATGGCATGACATTAGTTACAGTTTTATGACATCATGTGGAAGGATATCAAAATGTGCTTTTATGGCACTTTCACTCTGGCTTTGAATGAAAAAACAAAAGTCTTTGTGAAGCTGACCTTTAAGCTCTGCTCATTTACTCCAAACACTTTAGAACTGTGATGGGGAAGTTTATAGAGTTATATTTTATACCTGACTGACATCTGCATGTAAATGAAGGTGTCAAACATTAACATGTAATTTTCATGCCATATATAACAATGATAACAGTGTCCTTACTTTCTATCAGTCTTTCAGAGCCTAATAGGTCATAAGGCCACCTCGCACATCTGAGACCAACGTGGTAACAAAGATAAGAAAACTCAGATGTCATAGCTGTAATGACTCTCTATTAAGTTAGATTTCAGTGTTTGGTAATAACTCTCTACTCACCAAGATGTTTGCTGAAAGACTGGATAAGGTTGATGACTCTGATGTATAAGCTGAATGGCATCAGTTAGTATTCATGCTTCAGTGGCTCATCACATCAGCTCTCATGGAGACAGCGTGCAGCGTGGCTCATCATAACCCACATAGACTTTACACTTGTGTTATGGATGCTGCCTTTAAGCCCATTTATACACGATAACATGCTTTTTGTCAATTTACATCATTATTAGACAGAACCTTTCTTTAGTTTTTTAAGTAAAATGCATTGTCAGTGTTTCCTAATGTGCAGCAGAGGCCTATGCCATGAGTAGTTGAGCAGCTTTACTGCTTTCAGACAGATTAGCAGCTACTTTTTGAGTACCTGTCACTTGAGCATGTAAGTGGCATCTTCCTATATCAGGATTAGAAGAAACATGTGCACAGTGAATAACAGAGGCCCCTAAACAGAGTCTGGTTCAGGAGCCTGCTGATGACAAGTGTTATTTTTATTTTGTAATACAAAAGACTAATGTATATATAAAGTATGTATGATTTTATCCACTTAAGTGTAATAGTACACTATTTATATTAAGACTACTTAGTGGCTGACTCATTACAGGCCTTAACTTAACCTGAGCTTGTTTTTTCCAGACCCTCTCTTACATAGTTGGCTCAGGCTCACAGCTTTACGAGAGGCTTTCAAAAGCAAACGTTGGTACTTCTCATGAGAGCAGATCTGCAAATGAGTCTAGAACAACTCACAGGTCACAGGTCAGACCTACAGGACACTTACTTCATTGTCTTCCCCTTCCAGTGTTGTTGATAGATGCTGGAAATGAGCTTTCATTGGTCCATCAAGGAGGTAGCGTGACAGTATCATTATTATTGTTTAAATACATGCATACACTAACTGTCTCAGCCTATCCCTCTCATCCCCCTCCATTCTTTCCACTCTCTCTCTTCCTCTGTTGTCTCTCACCCCATCTGTAATCAGCTGTTGGAAAGTGACCAAATCGCTGTGTGATTGTGGAGACTTACAGTCAGAAATAAACAAGTCTGGTGCCTCTTTTTTTTGGTAACAATGCCTCCCTTTTTTTTATTGACTGGATCAAAGGTTTTGAATAAAGATTATATCTGTGGTGCGTGGAGATGATTGTGCTGTTGGATTACAGGGATCAGATTACAATCACATTTCAGCTGTTTAATGTTCTTATTAAAATGGACAAAGAGGATGAAACTGCTGATTCCAAGCCTTATGTAAATGTAAAATTGTAAAATAAAATTATGTGTCATCTGCATTGTGTGAATGTAAATGTGTTTGTGTTTCTGTTTGGATGTCTCCCTCTGTCTCTGATGCTTTGTGTGTGTGTGTGTTTATCCTACTCACTCGACTGTGTCCTCCCAGCTACACCAGTGTCTCTGGTCCAGCTCTTCCATGTCCAGTCGGAATTTGGCCAGGCAGAACTCCTCAATGGCGTATTCGTAATGGGGTCCACATCCCAGTGCCAACACACACTGAGAGGCTGCAGAGTGAGGGGGGAAAGGCAAATGTGGATGAGTGGTGGGGAAGAGAAAAAAGCAAAAAACTCAGAGCTAACTAAAAATTTGTAATCATTTAAACTGTAAACCAGTGGGAAAAGAGTAACTTTGTGTGTCTGTGTGTGTGTGTGTTTGTGTGTATGCACATGCACAGTTAACGCATGAAGCCCTCTATGCCCTGGTTAAAGGGTATGGTGGGGTGAGAGCACAGGAAAGCACTTAGGATTGAAAACAGCTTTGACCTTAAGAGTCGTCTCTGTTTGGGTCACTGCAAACTAAGATGTTTCCCCATCTGTGGGACACGATACTGAAACACCATCTGCTAACACAGCGTTAGGTATATCATTGCCTTACAAGACCTCCAAAATACCACACACACACACACATTCATACAAACACCCAGCAGAGATAGAAGGGAAACATTTACTGTGAATGCTTGCTGGATATTTTAGATTTCTGACAATGAGAAAGAGAATATTTTCTATGTTATAAAGGAGCTTTGGACTATAAAGTCTATTATTGTGTGTGCTGGTAAAGACACAAGGTCAAAGGATCTTAATACAGCTATGAAAGGACAAGATAAAATGAGACTCATGCCTCATGGAGCTAACAACTCAGTGATAAACTGTTCAGTGGTTACTGCAAAAGAAAATCTTCTTTTGTTATATCTAACAAAGGCTTAATAGCTACAAGAGCATACAATTTACTGATTTGTTGCTGAGTGCTAGATAAGGAGGTTGCTCACTTTCATACACATGAACAAAAAGTGAAGTAAGAGACTGTGGCCAGTAAGACTAGCTTAAAGATTAAAGACCATAAAATCCATCTAACAGCATCTTTAGATCCCACCAATTAACCTTTTTTGCTTGCCAGCAATCACTAAACCCCGGGAAGCCTATTCCCGCTCATACTAATGAGATAATTAAGTTTCTCTGGGAGGCTCACCCCCTGAAAATAGGAATCATACTTATAGTAAAAATCATAACCCTGAAGTAACTCATTGGAAGAATTTGTGTTACATGCCATTTCTGTTCACAGTTCACTTTCAAATACAAATGTATTTGTCAAATAAAAAAGTAATAACTATGTTTGTATACTGTTTATAAGACAATACACATTTATAAGACAAAGATATATGATCATATAATGATGATGTGAGGAAAAGTTTGAAATATTTTGATTTGATTAATCGACTTATTACCAGCCTGCCACATCTGAACCCTGAAAATAAACTCAAACATGCTTCTTTCATGACTTCTTCTCCCTCCTCTATTTTCTTGTTTGTCTGCTTTACTGCCACAACATTTGCCTTATAACCTGCTGTTTCTCACATGTTTTGTTTCCATGAAAATGTATATACGCCTATGAACACCTTTATTAATCTCTGCTTTGGCAGCTTGTGTCTTGATCTCAGATCAGTCGGTCTCTAACATCAGTGGTATCTATTGTGCAAATGTGTGTATCTATGTGTTTATGTTATGGTGCAGAGCTGTAGGAGGGGGATGGAAACAGATATGTAAGGGAGGATACAGATATGTGAGTGTGTTTTGAAGATGAGAGAAAAACCTGTATAAAATGCAGGCTGAAAAACATAAACAAATACCTTGTTCACTTGTCTACAAAGATATCGGGCTCATGCTGTGAGGAGCGCAGATGAAAAAAGGTTTATCCACGCTTCCACACAACTCCCATCAAAGCCTGCCATCAAAGATCAAGATGAAGTGCAAACGTCTGTGTTTCCCATCTCCAAATCACAATCAATATTGTGTTGTTTTTAAGTGTGACCTCAATCAATTAACCATGATGATGAATGTCCCTTAACCTCAATAACCACTTATTCTTATAAAACTGATGATGGACTGGTTTCTCAGGAGTGATTTATAAGGCTCTTGGAAAAAAAAGGCCGGTAGAACGGCAACCAAATAAGATAATATTTTCAATATTATCTTATTATTAATTCTTTTTGCATATAAAACCGGAGGAGTTGCTCTTTCATATCACATGTTCAACATGTCCCGGAGCGCTTTTTCGGTCCACTAATGTGTTTGTATTATACTGTAAAAAGCGCTCACAACTAAACAACGTCATAACTCTGACCGCGGTGTTTTATACTGCTTCCTATGCCGGTAGACACGTTACTACGCTGTAGTGATGACGTCACGTCGCCTTCTCGCTTGCCACTGAAGTTTCAATACAGTAATAACGATTTTATTATTTTGTGGTTTGTTAGACTTTTTTAGCAACTATTTTTTTTAGTCTGGACATAAATCTATACATATTATTAAAATATG
>JBAJHX010000043.1:18976638-18992849 GCA_037176925.1 Amniataba percoides | reverse complement strand
AGATCTAAGGGTTGTATTGATGTATAGTAAATTAAAATGCTCCAAAAAATGGCACTACAGCATGTAAATGTAAAAATGTGCACTGTTCTGTGGTTCTATTTAGGTCATAAAGAGTTAAGCTAACAACCACATAAATATTTTACTCCTAAAACTCTTGGTTAACAGTTCCAAAATAACCTTGAAGTGTAGATGTACAGCAGCAATCATTAAAAACATGAAGCAAAAATAATATTCATAACTATTATTCTTATGCAGAATAAACAAATAAAAATAGAACCCAAATCCCTGGTTGCTGCCGGGCCCTCAGGACCTACAGATTCCCATAATAAATCCTTTCCATATAAGTGGCCAACAGTGCTCAGTGGCTCAGATGCATACGTGTTGATTTGTAATAAGCTCAAAGGGCGTAAGGAATTTCACACTCTGAAGCCAATTCTGCAGCAAAACATAAGAACAGTGGAAGATAGTCGTCAATGACACTGTAATTTCAGATGATTTTGCTTGATGGAAAATGTCCTAGCCACAACATCAATTTGAAACTTTTTATAGTTTAAAATGAAATGATAAAATGCTAATTAATAAATGTCAGAGCTGACATGTTGACAGTACACATTATTACAAGAATGGACAGACTGGTCTGGAGGGGGCAGCGCTGTCCTGAGATGCCCCCTGGACTCAGTGGAGGTGATGGGTAACAGGAGGACGATGGCCACACCGTCATCGCTGGATTTCACGTCACAATTTATAGTGTAATACTTTGGCAGTGCTGGGCAGCTGCTCCATTCACAGAGTGTGAAGGAGAGAGATACCCTTCACTGCTTTTACTTGAAATTTTTTATTTATCATATGCATATTCCCAAGTATATTCTCTCTGTACTTTGTACAGGTGTAATTATTCATTTCTTATTTTTATGTTGATATCTTACTTTATTTTATGTTCCGCTTCATATATTTCCTTCTGTTATCCCCACTGCTTCTGAAACAACGTAAATTTCCACACTGTGGGACTGAAAAAGGCTTATCTTATCTTATCTTATCTTATCTTATCTTATCTTATCTTATCTTATCTTATCTTATCTTATCTTATCTTATGTTTTCAGATGCAGATTAACATAAAGGAAGCTACTGCCTTTTAAAGTTAATATTTCCTTACCAAATATACAGCAGCACGGCCACATCCTATCTAGGCTTATTTTGATCTGTCAGTTATCTTTTCACACTTACTAGTGATTATTAAAGTGGTTCAGTGCAGTTAAGCATCTAAGATATCTGTGACTGCTGGTTGAAAAATACTCAAAGATCCTGGGCTCCAAGCTGCTGTATAACACAAGTCACTTGCCAATGTCACTATGCATGTACACACACAGAATACATTCATCAGCATACATATAGACAATCATGCATAAACTTTCCCAAATTCACACGATGAGTTCGAGACAGTGGCTCTTTAAAATAATAAAAGGTAATAAAGTAAAGATAGTTCTGAATTACAAAGCAAAGGTATAATCAAGCTGATAATAAATAGTCAGATCACAATGTCTTATTCCTATAAATAAAATTATATAAGTACGTGCTGTTATTAAATATTTTACTGGTGATAGAATGACTTCATGTTTGTGCCAATTTAGCACAAAGAGAAAAAGACAGAAGAAATATTGTCAACATGTTGTTGAGTATGTGATGTATTTAAATATAATCATTCATTGTGAATGATTGCTGGTCACCAACTGAATGCCATTTCTTTCGGTTTCTTCACATTCACAATAAGGTGGTGAGCATTACACCCATCCACACATGGTTTGATTTCAGGGTGCTAAAGTAATGTGTATTGATCTCTATGTAATGAGCCAAGATTGATGATGTCAGTGTAATGCTGGAGAGATTCTCTCACCACTGTGGAGCTCACGCACGACCAGAGGGCAGCTGTGTTAAAAGATTTAGAGTCAGATATTTCTATATTTACTTCTACATGCTGGACATGTCAGAAAAGAAAAGTACTGTTTGATG
Organism: Amniataba percoides; assembly: GCA_037176925.1. Classification (NCBI taxonomy): domain Eukaryota; kingdom Metazoa; phylum Chordata; class Actinopteri; order Centrarchiformes; family Terapontidae; genus Amniataba; species Amniataba percoides. The sequence goes on along the minus strand of JBAJHX010000043.1, from coordinate 18,990,842 downwards.
ATAACATAATTTACAGGAATCTTCAGTTGTGTTGAAACTGCACATTTATGTATCAGTAATGGAAAAACACATTTATGTGAAGAGAAAAAAACACGTCTACCCAATTTGTCCTTCTGTAACTTCACAAAAGGTTAGAATAAAATATACAGTCTGTGAGAGAGAGCTTCTTTCCTCCTCAAATAAGAGTCACCTTTTCTGATTTTCTGAACATGTGTCTCTCCTTGTCAAATCAACGTAATTTATCAGATTCCAGCCATGTTCACAGTGAGGAGGTACAAGACGAATGTAGAGAAAAGGTCATAATTGACTGAAGATTTTCCCATTTCCTCCTGCAACCATGTGTATCGATTGGAGCTGAAACTAAAAATAATGCAGTGAGGCCAGCTTTCAACCTGATATTAAATCTATGTGTGTGTTTGTGTGTGTGTATGTGTGTGTCAGAATCCTGAAGTTTGGTCTGACAGTGTGTGACGTGTCCCACCACTTCCCTCCCTGTCAGCCTTGTCTCTGTGAAATACAGTGTTACCTCGTTCATCGCGGGGTTACGTTCCAAAAACAGCCCGCAATAGGTGAAATCCGCAAAGTAGGATTTTTACAATTATTATGTTTTAAGGCTGTAAAACCCCTCACCACACACTTTATACACTTTTCTCAGAAAGGCATTAATATTTTCTCACATTTCACTCTCAAAGTTCAAACCCTCGTAGATTTATAAGATGTAAATATGACTGACAGCTGAACGCATTCTGCACTGTACAGGAGACACGGCATGGAGGAGATTGATTGACAATGATCTACCGTCCCTTAGCCAATCAGGACCTAGAACACAATGCGCATTCATGCGCTGTAAAAAAAAAAGTATGCAAAATTGCACTAAAAAAATCCGTGAAACAGCGAGGCCGTGAAAGGTGAACCGCGATATAGTGAGGGAACACTGTACTACTAAATACTTCCCCAGTTAGAAATCCATGTAGCTCTCTTGCAGTGCATTGCAAGGGAAAGAAATGTAGAATACAAAATGTATCTAGCAGACTAGAGGGCGTCACCATTAGAGGCAGGCACCTTATTACAAGTGGACCTGTAACAACTCTCTTTGGATTGTAATCTCTTTGTTGCATTCTGCATAGTTTACCTGCTAACTGTTAAAACCTTCTGTTCAATGTCTCTTTCTCTCAAGAGGCTTCAGTTTTGGGATAAACTGAGACCACTGAGACCCTGTATAGTATGTGATGCAGGGCTAAATAAACTTGACTTAACTTAACCTGACTTGACCTATGCATTAAGGCTGCTTCTGTAAATACAAGCATGCTCTTAGTCAACTTGTCTGGTTAAATAATGTAGAAGAACAAGGGAATACACTTGAAGTCAATGGCATTCTTGTAAGAAGAAGTGACCTTTGACCTGGCACATGCTGCCTCCTCTCTCCTCTCTGTGGGGCGTCTCCCAGAATGCACAGTTCTCTGCGTACACACCCATCCAGCAGCTAGCTTCAGGGGGTTTGTGTACTTTGTGTGTGTGTGATTCTGTATGTGTGTGTGTGGTGAAATCGGAGAATCTCTCTATTTATAGTATGTTTTTGTTCTCTCATCATCATCATCATCATCTAAGATGCATAAGAATCTCAGACAGAGAAAACCAAGAGCCCTACAGCAAGACAAGAAGACTCACATATTAGGATCTCATTACTGAAAGAATTTCCCTATTTGGATTCTTTTCATTTGCTCATGCTGACAGAAAACAAAACAGTATGTCAGAACAAAGACAGATGTGAGAGGCAGTTACCATGTGTTTGCATTCCGCTGCACTGCTGCGACTCCAGTCAGTTCTGACCCGCGTTTAATTTCTTTATCACATCGCCCTCGCGAATGCCTCAGCACTCACATTCGTATATCACACACATGTATGCCGATACGCACACTTCTATCTCAAAATATAACTTGACAGCTGTTGCGAGCTATTACGTTTAATCATACGTGGTGCTTTTCCAAGCCTCAGCTTCTGAGGTTAGGCATGACTTAAAACATGCTGAGAATGCTCCGAAATAAACAGAAACAAGCACAAGATGAAAGCTCGAGTTGTTACACGCTGAATTAGTATGAAATGAAGGCAAATACACTATGATGGAGCACAGATGAAAGATTCAGGTACTACTTGTGTATTAAAAGTGACTACAGAGAGGGCGATGCAGCAGGCGTGCAGGGGATGACGAGATTCAAGTCAGATGAAATGAAGGTCTAAATATAGATGAGGCAGGGGAAGAGGATGACACTTCACAGAGTGTTTCGACGCCGTGGAATTCAACTTTTTTGTGTGTTATCAATCACTAAATGCGAATGGTGTCATGTGAAAGTTTTTTTTATTTTACAAAGTCTCTCTCATGACAGCTGATAAATGTTTCAATGTCACTTTCTTCGAACTTAAAACATGGGTGGGTTGTTAAAATCTGTGGTTTTTTAAACTATGTTTCCAGCACTTTTATGGAAATTGTGCATTTTTCAGACACAGCTGGAAGTACTTAGAAATGTTTTTTTTTTTTTTCCTAATCTCCCTGCAAATCACAAATTTTGATACATAAGATTTCAGCTGCAGCATGTATTTTATTTAAAGTAGTTTAATTACAAACAAGAGTGGATGCAATCCACAACAGAAATGGCAACAACAAACAAGCATGAATAAAAATGTGCGTGTTGCCTTATGCTATTTGGTTAAGTCAGAAGTTGTTTTTCTCATGAATTTCTAACATGTTTCTAAGCAGCATCCCACAGCAATACACTGAGCAGCAGGGGTTGGCAAAGAAAGCAAGCTCCTGAGAGAAAAATGCTAATTTCAGTGTTTCACTGCTTGATGATGCCTTGACGAAGCAGATTGGAGGCGTTTTGAAAAGTTTGGGCCGTGGCCTCTGCAGCAGACAGCTCGGTCCTCTGCGACAGGAAGCGAGCATACTGAGACTGACGAGTTACAAAGGAGGGACGTTTTCTCCCCCTCCCACCTGAATTATTTACTGTCTCTATCCTGTTGTTACCAACCCTGCCGCCTTCACTCCATGTCTCAATATGAATTATTTCCCCTGCCAACCATCACAAAGCTTCTACACACAAACGTAAGCGCCTGTAATACGACAGGCCACAACTTACACGTTATTGAATTATTCTGGGGTTTCCTCACTGAAGATCAGCCACCATTTTACTCCAACTTGAAAATCATCTGATCACATGATAAATACCTATGACATTCCTTCTTATAATATAATACCTAGAATTCCTTCTTACCGCTTTCCACAGTTAAGGCTTGGATTTCCAGTTCCAGTCTAATTCCCAACAGCAGAATGTAACACTACTCCCGTTCCCTGTTTTGTCATTATTCTTTTCCGATTGCCTGTGTCACCGGCCTCTGTTACAGGCTGAGGAACACCCCCATGTTGGCAACTGGCGGGCCCAAGAACAAAGCTCAGATTCTAGGTCATACTGATTCACTAAAAGTGTGTTTATACGTCTTGGAAACATATTATTAATAACTCAACATGTCCTTGCTCCTCACTGAACTTTGTCTGACTTTATAAATTTCATGAAAGAATTAGACTTCTTTTGAACATCTACGTTAGTATTAAGTATGCAGCGTTTCCCGCGTAATTACATTTCGGGCGTGCTCACTTTTTGGTTTTACTTTCAAAAAGAGAAATCTGCCATTACCACTGCTGCCTGAAAACAACCTGTTGGATTTCTAGTTCTGACTTCACTGTAGAGATCTCGTCCTTAAATGACTGTCAGCTCGGTGTTGTCATAACAGACAGGAATGATCTCTTCAGCCCCGACTCAAGTTGTTAATGAACCTGAATTTGCATAAAGTTGAGCAGAAAACGCTCCAAAGATCAACCAGACGGCCTCGGAAAATACGGCCTCTGTGCATCGACGGTCTGCAGCAGCTGTTGAGTCAGTCTCAGAGAAGTGGCAGACTGCTGAGTCATGGATGATCCAGCCTCCTGAAATCGTTCACACGTTGCAGCCTATGACTCCTTCGGGTTTGAAAGTGACAAACAGGCAAGAGGCAGGCAGATGTTTTCCGTCAAAGACTAAGGCTAATTAAGCAGCCAGATCTGCTGTTCACAAATGAAGCACCGTCTTACTCTGCCGTTGCTCTCTCTCTCTCTCTCTCTCCGTCATCACTGTCTTACCGATGATTCATAGAGAAGGAAAACTTCATCTCTGGCCTTTGATCTGAAAATATTTTTGACCACCGCTGCCCTGTCACCCAATCTAACATCAAAACACCCACTTCCTTGACTTTTAAATACGTTTTGGTGATGATTCATCTCCGTTGATAAAGCAGCAGAGGAGAGTGAGAAGAAGAGACATGTGTTTCTCTTCCCACCTCTCTGACAGCTCAGTTTAGATGCTGTAAAGTTACACAGGTTTTATGCATATTTAAAAAAAAAAACAAACCCCACACATTTCAGCTCTTCCTGTGCAAACTTGGCCTGCACATTAAGAAAAGTTTGGGTGAGTCTGTCTAGCACTTATTCTTTTTAAACTTTTTATCTTAGCTTTCCTATTGGTACAGCAGAAAATTGGGGCATGTTCCCATTTTAAACACTGAAAAACCTCACCATTAAATATTCAACAACAAAATTTCACACACACACATTTTTTAAAGATGAGCAACTTGTTCTACTGTCTCCTCCCTGTCGTACCCAAAGAACTGTATGTTTATATGTGCAATGCCACTTGTTTTTGTATTTGAGTAAGTTTCTCCTTGCAGATTATTTCAAATTTTGAGAAGAAAAGCATTCAACAAAGGTTGTCCTACTATTGACACTGTCTCTGCTCCAAAAATAATGCACCACAGTAAATCAGAGTGCTGTTGGTCCTATAGCTCAAGCAGTCCCGATTAGGCCCCGCTTATACAATATTAAATGTGAAGTTGAGATAACATTTTTATGCTCTGATTTTGCAGCCTTACTAGAAAATTAAATGGGGAAATATACCATTTTAAAAACATTTGTAACGGCAAAAAGCCTGATTGCTGCTGCAGAATTAGGGGTTAGATTGCAAATATCACTAAATCCTGACCCTGTTTGATTTGTTTTTATCTCCAATTTGCCATCTGAATGCAACACTTTTCACTGCTAATATCTTTTCTATCATTTTGTTCTTTCCCCCTTTGTTCTTTCTGTTCTTCATATTTGAATAAATCATCAGAATGTCATGTTCTTTTGAAAATCTTTGGGAAACGGATACTGTTCACCTGTGGCATGTTCCCTCAGAATATTGTGCACTTAAGAAGCACAGCGAGGTATGTTTTTCCTCCCCCACGTCTTTCTAACATGTCGATCAAAAGAGAAGTCCTTTATGCGCAAACGAAAACCTGACCAAGTGCTTGAAGACTTTCTGGTCTGTGCGGTTCAAAGTGGCAAGAGCACAGACAGCTAATGCATTTACAATCCCCCTGTGAAAACATTTATTCCAGATTACAAGCCACGTAATAGCCAAGTATATATTAAGTGATGATCAGCACCCAGGAGCATCTAATAGAAAGAAACAGGAAGGCAGCTAAATGATCAGTAATTTGAGGTGGTGTAACAGCTTTGTGTTGGCACCTTGCTAATTATTAGGGAGAGCTGCGATGTATTAGTCTTTTTTTCTTTGGCATTATTGCGAAGTAAAACTGAAGAGTCTCATATGACTCAGTTGCAGTGCTGTCTCTGGCCTAAGATGTTTAAATAAAGCTGCATTGACTGCACAAGAATGATGCATCGTGAGCAATGACCCGACTTTGGTCTCAGTATTGACCAATTTCCTGAGAACCTGCTATACTGTACACCTCTGATGTAAATTATGGGGCACTGCAAGTGGCGACAATGTCAAACTCATTCATGCATCCATCTACGAGTGAAATTCAAAATGTCAAGCCCTGAAGGCTGTCTGTTCGCATGCAAGTGAGGTCAGTCATTTCACCGACCAAATTTTTTTTTTTTTTTAACCACTAATTACAAAAGCACTATTTGGGACCACAACAAACCTGGTGAACGTCTGATATGTACACTGGCTGACTATCACAGCTGGATGCAGACGAGCTGGGAGAAAGTGAGTCGTTCTCTCTCTTTTTCTCTGTGTATAGCGAGCTGTGCATGTCTGATGAATTAGCGGCGAGGAACGCCAGTAGCAGTGCATCAGTTGCCATCATTACATCGTATTACAGTTTTACCTCTAGCGCTGTCACTCACACTCGCATACACACAAACGAATGCTAAGCTCCACCTCTGCTGTCTGTAGTCTTAATCAGACAGCTGGAGATCTGACCCGGGGTGAATTTCACTGAGAGCTGACAACATCCCTGAAAGTATTCACATAATTAAAAAGAGAGACAGAGAGAGCAAAAGTGGAAAGACTTCCCTCAAAGAAACCTCAAAATGAGCAGTTTATCTCTTCAATCTCTCAGTTCTTGTCTGATTTATGGCAACCCACCACAACACACATACACACACTCGATCTTCTATCTGTGGACTTGAGATGGCCACGAAGCTTAACAAGCCACGTTCTCCCTCCCAGGTACTCTTAGAGTTATTATTAAAGCCCCGAGTGTGCTTCACTGCAATGTGTCATTGCCTCTTGAAAAGCAGCAGCATAAATAAGCCACTGAATTTGAATATAGCCAGGAGCTACCTGGTTGGGCTCAAGATCAGAGGAGACATACAAACACACACACACAGCACTACAACAAATGAGCGCATCAGTTGGCACAGTGAAACTGTTTTTAATGGCTACAGGTGACACTGGAACATTTTTCATAGAGTGAGAGTTTTAATAAAGCTTGTGCTTTGCTGAAAGAGGCTGAATTACCTTTTCAGGACTGCTCCATTATTCAGGCTGACAGCGTGTTCATGTTAGCTGCTTCCTGTTCAGTGTTGCTCTCACCGCTCAGCAGTGATTGATATGATTATCATGGTTTATATACCAACAGTGTGTAAGACCTAAATAATGATGTGGAATTTGATAATAAACATTAATAGATGTTTTTAACATGACCTCATCTCAGCAGCCAGTCGGTGCTACGCATTAAGGGTTACAACCTGTTTTTTAATACCTTGTAAAGCTGTGGGGGCAAATATATCAAAAAACATATTTAAATATGTAAATATTTAAATATTTACATATTTACGCATTTCATCCTGAGGGAAATATGTGGCTCCTCCTGCTAAATACTTCACTATGTTCACCAGCTAGTCACTACCTGTGTCTGTGTGTCGTTTGGTGATGCACTCTTAGTGTATAGTAGACTTATAAGAAAGCACTGCTGCTGCATTGGAGTGAATTAAAACACGGGGCAGTAAAATGTCACTAAGTCGATGGGAACTATAGAGTCAGGCGATAGTTCTCTGTGGGTCCATTGCTGTGAGCAACTCCTTTAAGCATTTATCATTAGTTCAGCTTTAAGTTATCGTATTTTCTGCACTATAGGTCGCACTGGATTATAAGGCGCACTGTCGATGAATGGTCTATTTTCTATCTTTTTCATATATAAGGCGCACTGGACTATAAGGCGCATTACACACAGTACATATCACTGTGCGAGGCTCCTGACTACGGCGGCCGTAATGCTCCAACAATCCATCAAGCAGCGCAGCTTCGTAGCTTACCAAAGTCGTACTAAAACATTTTGACAGGTTTTTGTGCACCGTGTACCACATAAAATCGGTTCAAGGTCACTAAGCACAACCAGAATTCATGCATAAGGCGCACCGGATTATAAAGCGCACTGTCGATTTTTGAGAAAATGTAAGGATTTTAAGTGTGCCTTATAGTCTGAAAAATGCGGTACTTGATTTTTTTCCCCCCATTTTCTGTTGTTTTTCCTTCCTGCTGGTTTTATGTAAAAAGTACTGCTTAAGAGTTTCATCATCATCAGTCATCAGGTATTTGGAAATATACTATAAGATTACATATGCAAAACATTCCTAGGGCTCATGATACTTGCAGAAATGCCTGTTTAAATTTGTGGCAAGTGTCACAGAATCGCTGATAAAAACTTGTTGTTTTCACCCTTTGGTTTTCATACAGATTAGACAAATGAGATATAACATGTTAATTTAATGAGCTTTAGAGAGGCTGGCAGATGGATTTTGGTGCCTCTGGACAGAGCCAGGACAACTGTTTCCAGTTTTTGTGCTAGGCTACGCCAACCAGCCACATATTCAGCATGAGAGTGTAATAAACAAGCATTTTTTCCTACATGTCAAACTTTTCTGTTAAAGTGGTAAGACAGAAATAGAACTGTATTATTTATTAATAATACATACTTCACAGACAGAGGCAGAAACTCCCCTTAATATGTAGCCATGTAATGAATCACATCACAGCTTGAGGCACTCCATTAAATATACACTACATTAAATCATAACCAGGCATTTAGACACATTACAGTCATGTAAACTGCACCTCTCAGTGGAGGAAGTGAAAAAAGATTGGAAAATAAAAGAAGCAAATTTTTTTAAATAAAAAAAACCCATAAACAATTATTCATGGATCCATTCTTAATCATGATTACTGGGACATGCTGAAAGAAAAACACGATGCCACATAACATATGATACATGTTATAGAACAACAACACAGTTATGGCGGGGAGTCTGGCCTAGTTTTCCTTGCGCAATAAGAAAAAAGAGTGCAAATAAGATGACGCACTGCCTGAAGCATTTAATGTTATCTGTGTTTGTAAATGTTCTTAAAAAGGTTGAGATAAGATGACACATTTGCACACAGAGGGAAACCAAAAGAAATTAATGAGCCTTGTCTGCCCAAAATAATCACAAAAGTGTGCTGATTATCATCGTACTTGATGTGGTTAGATAACCCCTCCCTGAAGCTGTATATATAGAGCTGTAGAGGACTGTAGTGGTGGTATGAGTGGAATGGTAACTATGACGAGGTTTTAGTCCGTAGGCTGAGAGCCCTGCAACACTGTTTTAAAAAGTGTGAGAACTACAGAAGAAATGTATTATCTCATATTGCCTCTAAGACGTATGTGGCTCTGTCTTCTTTACTGGAATTAACAGGCCATCCTGGACTTATCAGACCCGATTAAATGCTCAGTATTAGACAAGGCAACAAGGCACAATAATAGATTATCGCATGGTTTCCCTCATATCAATATGATCTGAAAGTAAATGAGATTCTTATCACAGGGATTAGGCACAAGGGATTTCTATCTGATGTAAAACCACTTTAACTGCATTTATAATTAATTTGGTATTAAATAAAGAGAGAGAAAGAGAGAGAGAGAGAGAGAGAGAGAGAGAGAGAGAGAGAGAGAGCTGCTGCAGATGAGTTAGTTTGGTAAATATCTCTGTAGACTGGGACATCCATCCAGAACAACAGCAAGTCAGACAGAACTTATAAAGACCATATAGAGGCTGGCTGAAACTAGTCCCAATTTTGCATGTTATGCCCCCCCCCCCCCTCTCTCTCTCTATTTATATCACTTGTCTGCTCTGTCTCCAGTGAAACTGTGAAGAAGCATCACAGAGAGGTTTCATTATCACATCATCATCACACAGAGGGAACAGTGCTTGTCTTGGAAAAGTTAAAAATAAAGGCACTGGGTGGCATAGTTAACAGACATTAAGAAACATGTTAGCTGTGATGTGAGTTTGTAATAAGAACACAAATTAAACTGAAAGAAAAAAATCGGACACAAAAACTTAACAGGGACAAAGCTTCAAACAGCTCTCTCATCCTTTGAACTACAAACAAAGCCATTATTTCCACTGCTGATGTGAAGACCCCCTCTCACTTTATTCATTTTTGTCACCCTCACTTTCACACTTCTGTTGTGGATATTCTTGTTAAAGGCTCTCTTCAAACTGTGTCATGTTACTGTCCCACTACTGATGTCCAGATGCGAGAAGGCTACATATGAGTCACCTTCAGTTTTTAATGTAAAAGTGCCCTCTGAATTTTTTTGCTCTGGATTTCACCTCTCAGGCTACATACAGACTGCACTATCCAAATGATGAAAGTCGTTGGTGTTAAGTATAGCCTGAAAGGACTACAAGCAGACAGTAAGCACGTGTCATGTAAAATCTAATAAATTAAGCATTTTAGCAGTTTAGCCACAACAAGAGTTCAGCTATAGCTGACACCTGTGCAAACTCTTTCACAGGGGACAGAGCTGAGGAGGATACTTCCATAGACTATGTATTAATGTAAAATTAAATTTATACCTCTTGACAATAGTATTTATACCTTTTCAGCATCTGGCTGGAAGTATCTTTCTGTACCTGTCCTGAAAGTGTCTTTGAAGCATTGACATTTAGATCTGCTCAAGATGCAAAAATTGTAAATGGCATCTCTGACACTGATTCTGACTTTAATAAAGTGTTGCACTTAACCTTGCCATCAAATGCCTGTATTTTATATTGCTTTTTTATTGTGAAGCATGATAAACCAACCAATACAAATTACACTCACTTATTTATAGTTGAGCCTCATTTGTTCCTCTTTCCCGCTGACAGTTTCATGCAAACTCCATAATGAATGTGTGTGCAGACACGATCACATCCTTTCCCACCATTTGATGGAAGCGTCGTGCAAACACACAGACACGCGTTTCTCACACATGTTAATTGATAGAATGGCGGCCGAGTCCAGTGTGTGGCTCACCTTTATCCTACACTGCAAACAGACACACCTTCACAAACCCACACCCACCCTGACCCACACAGACACATACACCTTTCCACCCCCACACACAAACATTGTGCATTGTGACAATTACTGAGTAGGTGGAGTGTGTGTGTGTGTGTGTGTGTCATCTATTTCTTTCAAGTTGAGTCCCATCCATCACCAGCTAATCATTATAAAAAGCAGGGCTTTCAGCACAGATAGAGGTCTGCCCTCACTGGGTCTCCCTGGTAATAGCGTACAATTAATGTAGATAAAAAAGGCACACAACAACAGGATGAGCTGCCACACCGTTATCTGCACAGACCAGAGGCCATATGACAGATAGTCAATACGCACTGTGAAACACAATGACAAAATATATATCCTTTTTTGAGCAATTCTCCATGTTAAACTTAAAATCTTTCAATTTTATGTACTTAGTCAGACAAGTTTATCCTTCAGAGAAATTATACTGAATGCTGCTACAGATTAGAAATTTGCTGGAGCGATAAGTGAGCGATGGTGCTGCTAAAGAGTTCATCTAACTGTAGAGTCATGTTGGATTAATGAGCTATAAATTGAGACTGAAAAGTGTTTGTTGATTCTCAGACTGTCGAGCCATAATTTCATTTATGAAGTGCTCTCAGAAGTGCATGAAAACGTGTAGAAATATATTAGCACCCAGCTGAGAGAAGCATCCTCCAGCTGTTCATTATGTTGATGAGAGTTACTTTCCTGAAAGATGACACACAAGCATTATAACACCAAGTGACCACCTCAACTCTGGTCTGTGTTGTAACAATTTAAGATAGGAGTTCTGCTACGTCCTAACAATTAATACAAAGATGATAAATAAAACGAAAGGAAACCTCAATAAATAAAGTGGGTTATGATGTTTGCATCATGTGATGTGATGAGGGGGACACTCGGTGGTTTGATGAAAATGATGGGACTTATGTGCTCCACCACCATTATCAAAACACCAAATGAGGAACTATGTTTTGGAAGAATAGCAGAAATAAATCTAATAAATACTTTATCCACAGCGTGAGGTAAAAGCGAGGATGCAGTCTGAGCAAGCCAAAGCGAAGGAAAACAAATGCACAGCTTAAGAAAACACTATTTGTTTGTGTGTTGCTTCATTGGCTGCTTCAGGGGAAAAAAAAAGAATGGACTTTGCAAATCAGTTGGAACACATTGGACAAGCAGCAGCGGCATATGGAGGTTCAAAACATTTGAGTGAGCACAGCACAGGAACAAAGGGGCTGATTTATGAACACCAAAGAAAGTCTGAGAGCGAGTGAGGACAGTGTCTCAAGTGCCGATCGATGTCCTGAAGGAATCGCGTCGCTGGGTTTGAGTGAGCGGTACGGCTCCCTTCGAGTGTTCGCAATCTGAGAAAACAGCTGGAGGAAACACTGAGAGCAGACTTTGAGTTGTGTGCACATGGACTCAGGGATTTCCTCAGCAGAAGGGTTTTTTTCTTGCTTACAAATATGTCTCTGTGCAGTGCTGCAGGTAAAGCAGCTGCAGCCACATGCACTTAGTTTTAAATTGAGAATGTGTAGTCACCTGGATTTATACAGTGTGTGTGTGTTAATGAGAGAGAGAGAAAGTGGCAGAGAAAGGGAGAAAATAAGAAACGCAAGACAGGGTTTCTAACAACAGGTTTGAGGACTACAATTACTCAACACATCAGGGCGTCTTTAGAGGGAGGGAAAGGGTCACATGCTGCGTAAACACACACACACACATACACAGGAAATGCAGACGCACACACGTCCACTGTCTGATTGTCTATGATGAGGGGGTGCGTGCACACAGGCAGTGACACACATGGGCTAAACAGACAGAGTGTGTGTCACAGCAGGTTTGATTGGAGGTTAGCAGAGGGCCAGCGAAGCCACTCAGGTGAAGAGAAAAGCTATAGCCCTGTCAGGATAAATGAGAGAGGGAGAGACGGAAAAGAAATGAGCTTCCTGGTCGGCTGTAAACACACACACATACATGCCATATATCTCCGCATGCATGCACTGTCAAGGCGCTGTCGCAGAAATTTGTTGTCTGAGTGTTTCTAAGAACTGCTCTTACGTTTTTATTTCCCAAAGCAGCATTTAAGACGTAGTGCAGGGAAGAAGGCTGGTTTTCTATGATGCTTTTTGGGGACGTGAGCACACCCTCAGTAACTTAAGCCGTACTTAACCATCTGTAAACTGAGCTTTCCTCCCACTGCTGTTATCAGATGGAAATCAGTTTTAGAAAGTAACCCCGACCAGTTTAGTCATTACCAAAGGCAGACTTAACCCGCAAGTACCTATTTAGCAGTAATCAAGTCATAATGGTTCTCATCAGAGCATCATCAATATGTCATCAGGTGTGGATGTCACTCCGCAGTTATTTTCTGTATCAGACCTAGACAAATGGAAAACAACATACACATCCTAGATTTTAAAAAAGAGAGAGAGAAGACATGGAAACAAAACATCAGGACAGTGGGATTAAAGCCAGTAGAGTCAATATACTAAAGATCCTTTATTTTAATGCTAAAGAATCCATCAAAATAAGTAATCCAGTACCCATCAGCATCATAATGCTGGTGTCATTTTTGGGATTGTTGCTGGGGTGTGTGGAGACTTTATAAGAAATCAGTGGATACACAACATATAGCCAGTTTTGTTGCAAATCAAACAATTAACCCATACTTTTTTGTATATGCTGCCGTAGTTTTCTTTTTCCTACTTCCTATTTTAAAAAGCTTGACAAAATGTACACCAAACAACACTTAACAGACAGCACTCCTTAAGAGAGTTTGCAAGATGGATTTCATGATTATCTTAGCTTTAAGATGCCCCTGGGAAAAGGATTGAATAAATAAATAACTAGAATTTTAAATATTAAAGTGTGGTGTTTGAGAATGAGAATGAGTTAAAGAGATTTAATGATAACTACCTGGAGGACACACGACATGACGCACTATACCTACATTTCTGGTGATGAGTGTCAATACAAAATGAAAAACCATGGCCAACAAAAAAAAAAAATCATTAATATGCCCAAGGCCATTGAGCACATTCCAATCTATTTCCATCCTTTAGGGTAATGCATTGTGCTTTTGGCAGCTCTAGTTTGGGGATTAGAGAGCTAAACCGACTGATGGAAAAGTGCCACCTTCAGTTCGTGGGATGATTAAAATTTTTCGGGGTGAGAGTGAGTTTTGGGGGGGGGCTGATGGTTGTCTCACCCCATGTCATAGCACCGCCTGCAGCTGCCAAAAGCAAACCACTCATGCACTCCAACGCTGCAATGGAGGACTTGTTAAGTGGCCAACAGTACGAGTGAAATTACAGAGCTGCTGGTGCTGTCTGTATTCTTTCATTATTTTTATCTTGTTTTCCATTTGACTAATAACCACTAACAGAGTGTTAATACTTTGAAAACAGATTTTATGCTAACTACCAATGCAAAAAAAGGTGTTTTTAATCATAGTTTCCTGCCAACATGGTAACATATTACTGAAATTCACATAAATTTGTATTTTTTTTCACT
>JBAJHX010000043.1:18952522-18976538 GCA_037176925.1 Amniataba percoides | reverse complement strand
GGTGTTTTTAATCATAGTTTCCTGCCAACATGGTAACATATTACTGAAATTCACATAAATTTGTATTTTTTTTCACTTATTTTTCTAAATGTGTATTTTTATTTGCATTTTCAACAAACTTTATTGCTGTGTAACATCCCTGCTGTGAGCTTTCGGTGTCCACAGAGGCAGTAAAACATACGCAGCTATAGATTATGCTGAAGTGAGAGAGACAGAAACCTCTCAGCTAAATCCTCTCCTCTCCTGTTCTGCCCTAAAACCAAATGGAGGCATAAATCCTCTGCCTTTTGTTGTTCTGCCCAAGTATCTGGTTCAAAACAGGAACACGGAGGACAGTAAAGAGGTTCTGTGGGGTCACATTCCTGTCGAGGGACCTCGATTTCAGTTTGTGTCTCTCTCTCTTTTTCCTTGCTGTTTTGATCATTGAATTAAGTTAATTTTTACCTTTAAATCAGTATTATGGCCCATTGCACAGATGATTATGTTGATGATATGTGTTCAGTGCCAGTGTAGATGTCAGGTTTTACTCAAATCTTTTATTTCCCTTATAAGAATACAATATGTAAAGTAAAAAAAAAAAACACAAAAAAACAAACAAAATACTGTTAAGTTCTTTTCTCATTTTTTTATGTAATCCCATCAGAGAGAAAATACTAAGCCAGTTCTGCTGCTTTGCCAGCAGCACTTCTGGGCCAGCAAAGGGCACAGTGGTTGCCACAAACAGCTGAGATCGCTGTCTTTTTCAGCGGACGTTGTGTGTAGTCGGAAAAGAACAGAAGGAGGACAGAAACAGAAACAAAGAGCTGTGTCTCTGCATGGCATTAACAATAATTTAGGCCCAGTAATAACACTGGTGTACTTGGAAAAACAGCATGGTTCTACTTTACGGAAAGGGAAGACAGACAGGAGGGGAGATGTTGACAGTAAAACAGTGTGTGTGTGTGAGAGAAAGAGGTATTCAGTTATTAGAAAGTGTCATTTGGACATTGCTGTAGAGAGCATGAAAATTACACTGAGAGGTACACTATAAATTAACATGACACTACTGCTGCTGCATGCTAGCAGAAGCCAGGACTCATCTGCATAATGCATAATCGCTCAAGTAAGGGGCTTGTCATGTACATCCTGCAGTCACTCTGTCCTGCTGCCCCATGCCACTGCTGTGTCTCCGTGTGACTAAAATTGCAACTCTAAAACCGATGCCACATACTACTTTCCTATTTTTAGCCCGTCTTTGTTTCTCTGCCCAGTTCTCTGGACATCCTCTACTGAACCTCTCTCTGTCTTCCTCCTGGCCCAAATGCTCGAGTTTAAAAGGTTCATCAGATGTTCAGATTACACCTCTAATCTGTTCAGAAATGGCTGACAGGCTAACAATTACATGCTTGTGAAATGGTTGATTAAATTTCAAGTTCCACTTGACTGACGCCAACTGGTAAGGCATAATTTAACAGAAGAGATAGATATGGGCGGTCCTGTTTAGTAACTCTGGAGTGGTTCTTCCTATTAACAGGAAACATTACTCCATCAGGGAGATGATGCCGTTTTTCCATTCCTATAGTTGTCAAAGTAGATTGAACACATAAGCATTACCTATCAAATTCAAACCATTAATTATCTTTTTTAGTATTGCTACACAACAGGAGAAGCAGAATTACAGAAGCTCATCGAGAACAGGACAAGCTGTTAAAGACAGAAACAATATGCATGTTTATGAGACCCTGTTTCTCCTTGTTTTCATCAAGTCTGGATGCAAGTCAATTCACGTCAATTCCCAGTACGGCGGGCACATTTGCATCTAATTGTGTTCAATTACATATTTTCATTGAATAAGCAACCATGCCATTTTCTGTCAGAATAAATCTTATACACCATCAAGCAATGTCACTGGTGCATATTATTTTCATTATTTTAGGTCTAGTCTAAAGTCTGGAACTGAGTCTAACCCAACGTGAAGTAATTCCACTCAAGAATGTAACACCTCTGATTTTAGGAGATGTATACTGATTATAATACTTAAAAGAAGAAGACTGCAAAGGACTGTAAGAGACAGTGCCAGAGTTCTGTGAGTTGAGTATTAAACTTTGAGTCAGACAACTGAAAACTTGGCAACAGCTTTAAAATTCCAACACGTCTTGAACTGAGTCCAAGGCTGAAGTCAAAGTCCAAGTAAACTTGGATGATAAATATGGAACAAGGAGTGAAATTGAGCCACAAATTTGGACAACCACTTGTGCTGATCACAGTACTGAATTTATAGAAGTTCTGTGGTACCTGGAAAGAGACCCCTTCATAAGTAGAACTGATGATCAAACTGACTGTTAGCTGAAAACCAATGAAGCAAGGCCAAAATTTTCACATTTGCATGTGGGAGATGTCAAGGTGATATAACAGATCGGACTATAAGGTGCACTTAAAATCCTTAAATTTTCTCAAAAATCGACAGTGCGCCTCATAATCTGGTGCACTTTATGTATGAATTCTACTTGTGCTTACTGACTTTAAACCGATTTTATGTGGTACACGGAGCTCAAAAATCGGTCAAAATGTTTTAGTACGACTTTGGTAAGCTACGAAGCTGCGCTGCTTGGATTGTTGGAGCATTACGGCCACCATAGTCAGGAGCCTCGTGAAGTGATACGTTCTGTGCTTAGCACGCCGTTCATTGATATTGCACTGACAGTGCGCCTTATAATCCGGCGCACCTTATGGTCCGAAAAATACAGTAATTGGCAGTGATATCTAATAGTTAAAATAAAGAAAGCAGGTATTGGGATTAGACTTTTAGATTCTACAATTTGTCATTTATATGCAGATGACATAGTTCTTCTAGCAAAGACCATACATTTCTGCTGCAGGGACTGACAATTGAATATAAATAAATAGACAACCTGAATATTTGTTCTGGGTTTTTTTAACTCTAAGAGTTACAAATCATCTCACTTTTGAAACAGATCTAAGAATCTCATCAGACTCTGCTGGTAGGAAGAAATGTGAAATTATGCAAAAGAGTGACGTAACCCAAGAACACTAAGGTTGGGTGATTTTCACCCAAGCAATTGTGGTTTTTATGTTTTTATAGGGTGATACCCCTTTTTGTTTTATGAAAAATGACAATATATTTTGATGAGAAGCATTTTTAACAGGTATATTATACCAGATAAAATATACCCAACATTAGGGATGGTGTTACTAACTACTACTACTACAACTACTATTACTATCACTACTACTACTACTAATAATAATAATAAGCCAATAAATTGAGTGGAATTGGATGTAGTATGATAAGAGGACAGATTAGACAAATGTAGATATAACAGAATATACAAGAGTACCTTAAGTGTTTGCAAGCATGTAAGCTAGACATGTTATTTGTGCATATCCTACTCTAATGCACACACACTTGTCCACATACTTGTAATGAGGTAGGTATAGCGGAGAAGTATAAAATCGTAGTTCACAGAGAGAAAGACTTGTGAGTTGTCTTTCACTCATAATGTCATCATTATCAGATGGACCACAAGTTGGTCATTTGGGATGAGCACATGATGGACTCTCTGACCTGAGGCAATAATCAGTCAGGGGTCTAATAAATGCTAAGTGAAAGTGTTCAATTTATGAATTGATTTTTACCCAGGCTTCCCATTTTGATTGAGGTGTGGTGGATTTTTGTCAAATGGCCTTAGAAGCAGCAGGGGGAGCCAGAGGATCCTAATTTTTTTCATAGATTATCTGTCTTATGTACTTTTCTGTTTGTTTTATTATGTGACATTGCATTTTTTTATTACATAATGTTTGCTTATTATCTTTATAATTGCATGTAACGTTCTTTGTAACTTAGTGCAGACACTCATCAATCTCATAGGGGAGAACCTGCAGATCCTCCTGATTGAGTTGTGTCCCCCAGGCAAAAGGCCACAGGCAAGGTGACCTTTATTTTTCCACATCAAATGTTGGACATGTCCACAGTGAAGACACACCTCCTTGAAACTCACTGTTTCGTCTCTGTAGTGTATACTCACCCTGTGATGTGATGACTATACAGTATTTGAACGTGAACTGATTGAGTCAATATCTTAGTTTGAATGGGATAAACAGACTGTAGGCTTTACTGTGAATTATGAGGAAATGTATTTTGAGCTTTAAAAAATACCTGTATTGGGCAGCAAAAATCTAAGCAACTATCCAAAGGAAACACTTCCTTGTGTTTCTTTGGTTGTTAGAGCCCCGCAGTAAAATGTATCCATGTCAGACACTTTGCTATAATGCTTGTGGTCTTCTTTCAAAGGCTAAGACAATTGTGACAGGAAAGAAAATCATCCCTGAATGTGTCTGATACATGTAAAATTGGCTTACTTCCTTTTCTTTTTTTCTCTTGTCTCTTAATTTAATGCAAGTAGGGTCTTGTAAGCCTGTGTGAGTTGGGTACCGTTAAGTGTAGACTTAAAAATATCTGAATAAGAAAAAGACCACATCTGGAGATGAGCCCACTGATCAGATCTCAGCCAACTTCATTCTCATTTAATGCAACGATCTGTCATCAAATGTCATTAACCAGATAATCTGTCCATGTCCAGATAATATGTTGAAACCAGATGTACCAGATAGGCTCTCAGGAGGCTGACTTGCCATAAACAGACATTTTTGGCTGTAAAATGTGTGCATATGTTTTTATTTCCCTCTGGATGTTTGCATGTGCATTTATTTGATGGGACGTGTGCTTGTACCCATGAATATATTCATGCATGGTCATACCATGTCATACTGTTCCTAGTGCTTGAATGTTGGCACTGAATGCATTTGGGAAGGGCAGTAGATTAAGATTACCTTTTAGAGTTTAAACTTTTATGTTTTCCCTTTTTTTTACATTTAACTTTTTATTCATACAACACGTTTCGCTGGGGACTTAATGCTTATGGGTTAATGGGAAGAGCAAGGCTATAACACTGCCAAGACTGGGAACTTGAGTCAAACTGGGATCCCACACACTTAATAATGTATGAAGTCAAATGGTACAATAATGCACTTGAGTAAAACGCTTCCATCCCTTGGCATGTGGTAATATAGTTTCAGTCTACATTCTGCTGCCTGAGGTATAGGAAAATGCAACATAACATGAATATTTCAGGTATTTCAAGAGGTTCACCTTTTTTTTTTTAAAATTAAATCAGGAGGGTTACTCTCTTTGAGGAGTATAATCTTAAACCCAGTGTTAAGTGAATGTTGATAGGATGAGCTGCTGAATAAGCACTTTTCCAGAACCACAGAATAAGCACTTTTCTATTTTCCCCTTATATATTCCAT
Organism: Amniataba percoides; assembly: GCA_037176925.1. Classification (NCBI taxonomy): domain Eukaryota; kingdom Metazoa; phylum Chordata; class Actinopteri; order Centrarchiformes; family Terapontidae; genus Amniataba; species Amniataba percoides. The sequence goes on along the minus strand of JBAJHX010000043.1, from coordinate 18,971,231 downwards.
GTTGTTATATAAATATAATTTATGCCATTCAGGTTATTGCCCTAAATACAGCTGTATGTGTGGATATACAACCACCACCATATCAAGTGAGTACTGGCAGTCTTGCTCAAGGACGCTACTATGACATGAGAAAGCATATGTGATGCATTTATGCTTCACGTGTATGTGCTCTGTATGATTGGGAGACTTTGTGTGCCGTTCATTGTTTTGTGTATGTGAAACTGTCTCCCATTGTCTGAGAGTGGGTGCCAAGTACGACAGCACATGTTTATGTATGTGTGTGTGTGTGTGTGTGTGTGTTTGTGTGTATGTGTGTGTGTGTGTGCGTGTGAGTGTGTGTGTCTGTGAGGCACATAATGTGGCTACGAAGGTGCTGAAATTCTTGTTGGGTCCAAGGCGCCTGTTTAATTGCTAATAGCTATTCCACTATGGATAGAGCACAGACACATACATACACAGCGGTCACACATGCACAATAATACACACATGCTTCAGTAACCAGTAGTGCCTCAACACTGCTCATTAGCTGCTGAGGCGTGACAGTGAAAACTGGGTTACTGCTTTGCAATTGCGCACACATATACCACACAAACAAGCAGACACACACGCAAATCCATAGGCACACACCAGTCACGACCAACCATAAAACAGGTTAATGTGGAGAGAAAAAGAGGAGCTTTGATAACAATAAAGAAGAGCTAGTGGGGGGGGTGCACTTTTTTATTGCTAATTAGGAATATGAGAGCGTGAGATCAAGAGAGATGCATGCAAGGAGCATGATGGGGGGAGAACAAGAAGAGGAACTTTTCTTTTGATGATATCAAGTGATGTTAATGTAGTTACAGCTTATATATCTATAAAATCATTTTGATGGGGAGAGGCGGAGAGCGAGGGTGAGTGCTTTTAATCATCTCTTAATTTCCGTATGAGGTCGTGCAGCCAAAGCAGTAAAAAGCCTGTGAAGGTGATTCTGCACCTCTGTTACCTGAGGTCAAAGTGATATATGAGGCGAGGCCATCGCAGACATATGAGGCGGAAAATCGGGTGATCAGCGCAGAGCGATGGGCAATTTGTCCAGATTTACCCACGCCTACAGAGTGGAGATTAAACTCCTCTCATGTTATCAAGAGGGATGCGGTGCGTTATTGAAACTACTCCTCATCTTGGTTTGAACACGGGCAGTGGGTTTGACTTCTTTTTGTACTAGCTGATTGGTACTGATACATTCAGTGCATGACACAATGTATTATACCAAGCGTGACTGAGCCAAATCAGCTGAAATAACACAGAATTATACAGTATATAATCAACATCCACCTTAACACCATCAGCAGAGTATCAAGACGTTTTCTACTTCCTGACAGTTTTTTGTGTTTAAATTCATGAATGGCAAATTAACTGCAATTACATGTTCTAATTCAAATATAAATGTATAAAACCAGCTGCTCTCATTTGGTCCAATAAGGGATTTTCTGCGCTGCCCTGCTCAATTTGACACTAAATCCCCTCCAGTAAATTGGTAAGTTACGCATCACAGGCAGTGGATAGAGGAATAATCAAAAAACGCTGATGGAAGGCAATTAATTGGAGCTCCAGTGTGTAACTCAAGCTTTAATAGACCTTTTTCAATTGGGACCTATACAGAGAAAGCCACATTAAAGCTCTACATGGATTGTTTTTCAATGTAACTTATGAGTATGCCCACTGATAAATAGGCTGTGAAATCAAATCTGCACTGTTCACTGTAGCATCGCATGGCATAATGGTGCTGGATCTGGGAATCTGAAGCCCCTGTCACTAACAGAAGGAATACATTAAAGGCCTGTAGTTGAAATCCCTGATTAAATGATCTGTATGGAGGTTGAATGCAACTAGAAATCCTAAAATACCTCATTTATAATTGAAAACGTATTAAGATGAGGAAATATTGACTGAGCATGCTCCTCACAGCAACCACTTGCACCTGCAATAAATCCAGAGAGCCACATCAGCCACATGTGCAGAATGCAGTAAACATCAGCTTTCCTTATATACGTGCCACAGAAGATAAGAGAGAATAATTCTAAGTTCACAAGCAAGTTTTCTGATTTCCACAAGGGTTTCTTATGAATTTACTATCTTTGCAATACTTTCCCTCCCTCTAAATGGGTAAAACATACTTTTGGATACAAGCAGCCATTCTGAACACTGAATTCAATTCAAGTCCCTGCAGCAGCCTTTTAATTGTGCTAGAGGAAAGTCATCCATAACAATCTAATGATGAGATTTCCACCCAAAGAGCCGGACTGCTCGGGTGCTTTAAGTCTTCAAAGATACATTAATCACTGTAATCTGTGGAGAGCAACTGTACAGCTTTATCTTTCATGTTGTATTAATGTTCACTCTGCTTTTTACGAAATGCAAAGGATCCATTTTTTTACACAGAGCCTCAGGTAAACCATTACTTATTGAAGATCTATGAAAGTTAAACAACCCAGTATCCCCATTTACATCAATATTGGAGAAATCCACACCTCACCATCAACTCCAATACCTATTTTCTGTAGAACTGTCTGATGTCAAAGTTCTTGTCTGGCAGTCGGCTTTAAAAGCTTGGAATAAAAATATATAAAAATAATTTCAGCAACTTGTGTGTACCCAGAGGTCAGAGGACTCAAACTGCTGATCCAGCAGTCACATTCAGTCCAGCGTAGGAGGTCAGTAAGCCTCCTGCTGTCCTGCACTGTAGCCAGCCAAGAAGCCAGGCACCTCTCCAGATGAACAGCTCAGTGGTCAGCAGGCTGCAAGAACAGCATGTACACATCTCCACGCCTCAGCCACTCCTCCCTCAGGTCGCTGCTATAAATACCATAGTGTTACTCTTTGACCAGTCTAGTTAGATAAATGTTTAGATAAATCCCTTTCAGGCTTTTTGGTGGCTTTACATGACTATTTGTCACGCGCTCTTGATGTTGTGGGCTTTAATCCTGCACACAACCACATTGACGTGCGGTCCTGTACTCTCCATGAAGCAGAAATGCCACGACAAAAAAAAGTCTTCAAAAGAAAATTCCAGCCTGGTGCACTGGTTGAGTGAAGCACTGCGACAGGCTCACTATGTTACTGTTATGTAAGGTTGAATGTAATGTATGAGAGCAGCGGCCCGGATAAATGGGCTATGAAATCTGCTCCGTAGTTCTCAGTGAGATAGCTGATGTCTTGGATTGGACATTACATCCATTCTTGGTTCCATTCTTAAATAGAAAAAAAGAGACCAAATGCATGCTTGCACGCTGCTCTGAAGGCAGACATGATGGGCATACATTCCCACAATAACACACAGGGCATGGCAGTTAGCTATTAGCTATTAAAGATATGACATCTATGATACAGTTAGTTAATGAGTATCAAATGGTTACCAATAAATCTGTAGATTATAACTTAGATTCAGAGTGTTGTAGGTCCGTTTTATGAAGCAATACAACTGACAGTAAAATAAAAATCTGTTTGTTCCGTTTGTATTTTATACCATAGCATAATAAATTATACTTTACTTTAAGTCATGCACATCTATCACTGTATGCAACCTGCACAGCAACTAAGAACAGACAAAGTTAGTGACCATCTGATGAACAAAAAGGGGCTTTTAGCATTTGAAAAAGAGCCATATATATTTCCCAGGAGTTGTATTTGTTTTGTATTTGTTGCATTGAACTTGTATTCATCATGTGGACAGACCCTCACCATTGCCCTCTGAATGTTTTAATAGGCAACTGTTTGCAAAAAAAGACTATAAAAAAGACTGCATGAACTTTATAAGGTGATGCCAACATTCCATATTAATTGAAAAATCAATGAATACAGCAAAAATTGTTCCATATCAACATCCTGCTTGGCGAGTGGGTTACAATAATTGAGCTAAGTGGATTGTGAAACACACACACACACACACACACACACACACACACACACACACACACACACAATGGGTGGTTTGTTCATTTAGAGAGCAATTATGACGAGAGACACAATTGATGTTCCCCAGCGTTACAGATGATCCACAACTAATTAGCAAGAGTTGTTCGCAGTCTGCGTTAGCAAGGGTGATGCCAGACGTTCTCAGCACCCCTTAACGTCCCCTCTGCTCACCACTGTAGACAGACACAAAACTGCTTCTACTGCTCTCCAAATATGGCCGGTCCTTTGGGCTCACTAATCCTCTCAAACGAGTAGGAAACAAGACCTCTTTTAGAAAAGTTAGAAATATTTATTCCACTGGTGAGTACATATTGATTGGAGTGAAGTAAACTGCTTTTGCTGCAAGTTGAATACTGACAGCCGTCAGCAGAGCATGAGCATGACCTTGGGTCATTATCTGAATTTCCTGTCTTTTGTGGGCTTCTGGAAAAAAATCTCACCTAAGCATGAAACAAGGTTGTTATTTTATCACTTGTTGGATTCCTCTATTCACCACCCCCATGAGAAACTCTCTGAGGGGGGAGGAGGAACTGACGAGAAAGAGGCTCACTGGGGAGAGGAAGTGTATGAGCAAAGTCATCTAATATTACGCATGCAAAACAGCTCTGTCAAAAGGGGGAATGATTTCTTTTGTTAGCTTCCGTTTCCTCCTCCCATCCCTTGTTCACCATCTATCTAATTAACCAAAGTCCAGTGGGCGTACGGGACAGAAACATACAGACACAGATATATATCAGCACTATTAAAACTTTCACTATACTGCCCCTCCCACCTCATTTATCTCTCTGTCTTGTTAGACTGCTTCTTACTCTCATTGTCCTTTCTCTGCCTCGACTGATTTATAGAGATCCTTAAAAACATCCCCTTGAGTCCTTCACACCGGAATTAGGTGCTTCTCTGTCCAGGCAGAACTGAGACAGCAAGGCCCCGGTGCATTTATAAAATTCATGCACCTGTGTTCTCTAAAGTGATGAGAGCTTAACTTGAGAGTTTGGCAAAAAATGGACAAAAATTACAATTAGTGTCTCTGGTGGCAACATCACAGGCTGAAATGTATCTGCAGCAGCAGGGGGGGGTCAACCACTCTTCCGTCTCACCCTGGTCCCCTCCCGCTCTCTTATGTTCACATTGTTGCCTTGAAAAACAATCTATGCCTGCCGGTGCAGCAGGATGTCAGCCAACGTTTCACTGGCAAGTATTTTTTCATAAACAGTCGAACCATCCCACGCTGATGCAACTAACACTTATCTGTTCAAGAAATATGTTGCATTTTACCGTCAGGAAACCTGTGTCTTGTCTCCTGCCCCAGACTTTTCATTGTTGAAAACAACATTAGACATGCAACCTTTCAAGACAGTAATTGCTTGTAATAGATATGATTGAAAATTCTATTAGTCATAGTAATCTTTTCTCTTGTTCTAACCGGCCATGAAGTGATTCATTTATAAGGAACTTTAGTATAAAAGTGCATAACAGTGCATTCTTACAGCTGCTTTATTCAATCATTTTATGATCAAATTACTTGAAATACAAAGTAGCTGCTCACAAAGCTTTTTTTCAGTGAAAAAGCTGTAAAAACTCTTCACTGCCAGCACAAGATTTAGCACCTAAAGAGCCAGGTATTTTCCTCATGAGCTGGTGGAAATCATTAACAAAGCTAAAAGGAGACTGAATGCTGAACTTTCATTCATTGGTCAGAAACAAGCATGACTTAAAATGAACGCAAATGTTGTTCTGCATCTGGTGTGTTAATTACCTCCTGTTAGTTAACTTTGTCAACTTTATAGGTGGCTAATAATGCATTGTTGTTAGGTTTAAAACTTTATTCACTGCCCTGAAGTGGCCAAAGAAGATGGGATGAGGCTTCAGCAGTAAGAGTTAACCAACCTCAGTTGGTATTTTCCAAAGTTACCACTTATTTATAACAAAGTTTCTTTCCTTTGCAGTAGTTTGTTTAATAGTTGTGGTGGAGAGAGATGCTGTGGTTCTCACATAGATTCTTTTGCCTAGACACAATACCACAAGTAAGCTCACACACGACTGCCAGGACAGAGACATGCACTTGATTAACGCACACCGCTGAAGTCTCATATTCGCTTCGGCTTGGGTTCACTTCATGGTCAGCAGTGATTAGTATGGCCAGCAACAATTGATGTATATAAGTCACATGAGCATTTTATTACAGACTTCAGAGACCATGAAACTATCCTTTAAATCAGCTGGATTTCTGAAAGCTTGAATGAAGCCACCTAACCAAACTAATTAAGTCGAGCTTTTCGTTTAATAACTTTTTTTCTTTCATTTTGGAGGAGAAATTGAGTAAAAGATCAAGACTTAAAACAAGGTAGCAGACCACCCATTCTTGGTATGCGGAGACCCATGACCCACTCTGAGGCTCACACTTTAGTCGAAATACACTGCGTCGACCATTTTGATTACATACAGGATATTCAGTCATTCCAGCCAAACTGTCAGCACTGCCAGATGTTCTCCCCTGAGTCGCTCCTCAAAGTATTTCCCTTTTGTCATTTTACTACCGTCCAGTGAGTCGCTTGTGTGTGCGAAATATTTCAAACGTATTCAAATAGAATCCTGAGCCGTCAGATGAAAGACGATCATGTCAGGGAAAGAGGATTAAAGTGTCTCTCTGTGCCAATCCCTTCATATCTATGGGAAAGAGTGGAGAGTCCTTTCGCTTCATCCATTCTACGCCCGCTGGCCAAAAAATTGCTAGAGAAAATTAAAAATTGCTTCTGTCACAGCACAAATGGTTCTCATGACTTCAATGGCATTTTGATTTGTATCAACGGTGCACTCTGGTGATTAATGAACTGCTGTCTGACTGACAGACTAAAAGTATCCTGGATGGATAAATGAAGCACCTGAATGGGGATAATTATTTTGGGGTCTTAGGAAATAAAGTGCTTTTGGGAGCAAAACTTTTGAAAACTGCTGTCTTAGATGGGAATGCGGCGAAACAGTAATGAGGCGACCTGGTGCAGCTGTGATGAGTCATAACTTTTGCTTTCTGCAAATATAGTACACCTACGTGGAGCGTTTGTGCCGGGAAACAAAGGGCAAAGAGCAGAGGAAGCCTGCCTGAACACCTTTGTTGGGGAACGTCACAGTGTGTAAGTGCGCTGTGGTTTATTGTATTTCCAGTATATTACAACTACACATATTACGTCTGTGCAGACGTGTGTTCACTGTCTCTTTTCATAAGACAAGTCTGTAACAACAGCAAATACAAAGAAACCAAAAGCACGGACACATTTTTGTTGGACTCCGCAATGTTAAGAGCTCAGTTTGGGGTTAGGGCATGAGATTGACTGTACAGTTCAGCTCAGGGTAAAGCATTGAGTGGTTGCCACAAGTGTTAGAGGCCAGGAAATGAAAACAAGTCTTCTTCTGCCTTCATAGGTCTAAAAGTACAGGTGCTGTGAATATATTATGTGTGCATGCAACAGAGGAAGAGACAGAAAGAGAAGACTGATATTTTCCAGCACTCAACCACTGTAATACCTCATTTGTATTATAAACCTTCAGCTGAAAATGGCCAAATGGTTACTATTTATACACAATAATAAAATACCACAAACGAATCCCTTTATCTTGATGATCTCTGGAGGAGAGGTGCACACATTTAGCTTTAATATGAAATTAAATATTTATTCCCCCCTTTTGCTATGATTAACAAAGAAGAAAATAGCACAAATCATACATGAAATATAGCTTTAGCTTTCGCCTCTACTTCATTCAGGCATCCAAGACCTTATATACCGCAGTTACTGCAACACACCAGTTAACGCCACCTCATTTCTTCAAACTTGCAAGCTTAATTTAACCAAGATGTTAACTTCTTGTTAGACATGACAAATTTGTGGTGCACTAGGCTGTTACAGCAGTTTTTCTCGCTGAGGACACATTTATTTATAAACTATATGTAAATAAAGCTTTATGGTGTTACTGAATGTTACAATAAGAAAAAAATCTAAACTTCTCCCTTTTTTCAGCCAGGTTTTTTCAGCCAGGAGCAAACAGTGCAACACTTTGCCTCACACTTTCACTCCTGTGAGGATCTGTGTGTCAAATGATAACACATCTTACTGAAATGAACAAATAACTGATCATTTAACGACACTCAAATTCACATTTTGTACATCTGGAAGTGAACACATCACACAATCATACCACTGTGATGTTCAACAGCTGATTTGCAGTTGCTTTTTCAAACAGTCCACAGTCTATTTGAAACAGATTCATCACATCAAGACTGTTTTACAGTTTTCTAACATAGGGAAATAAGGCATTATGTTGCCTTATGTCTCAGTCACCAGGGAGGGGAGCTCCACTGCTTAAAACTACATACTACACTGAATCTCACTTTTGCACTTACTTCTTTTCTGCCACAAACATCAGTGAAGAAATTGAACAATTCATCTGAGCAGCTGATTTTTATAACACACATTTGAAAACATCATTTTGAAATAGGAGAGGCTGCATTTTTAATGTTGTATTAACAAGCTGCAAAATGTTCACAAATGTAGCCTGTAACGCACTACTCTTAGATGTCTCTAGTTAATGTGTTCTCTTTGGGTCTATTTCGAGTCAATTAAAGATTTTTTGATCTACATTTTACTGTTTGAAACAGTCACTTAAGTGGAGAGTTTCTATCTACACAAACTAGTCACATCAAATCATCTTCAGAGGTAGCTAACAGCTCAAAATGCATAGTTACTGATGGCTGACAGACAGTTTGCCAGCAACTTTACATTGTTGTAAGATAAGTAGAAGCTGAGAAGCAGCCTGGCCTGCCAGTCACAGCGTTGTTACAACAGCAGTCCATCATTAGTACAGCATTGGACTACAGTTATACCATAAATATGACATCTTCAATGCAAACTATAGTCAAGAAAACATGTGACTATGCTTGATAAAAGGCACAAAGGTTTTTTTTTTACATTGTATATGTTTTTATTATAGATGTGATAGTAAACAGATGACGTGAAGCGGCGTTGTTATCATAGTTGGTGCATTAATCCCTGGGCCACCAGAAATAATGTGATTAGATATTTTCCTCATCTTATTCTGTCCTAGTAGAAGTTAACATTGAGCTGTTCTTGTAACTAATTACCAACCAACCAGTCAGCAAACAGAGTTCACCTCTGCTTATTATTGTGTTGTTTACACAAGCCTCTGCTATAGAACTATACTGGGATTTTTAATAACTGAGTAAACCTGTCCTACATCTCAGCCATAACTAATGAATTCATTTAATGAAACATCTTATGACCTGATAATAACCTGACAATGTCGCATGACTGCACACATGCTACAGAGAGTTTAGATAAATTACAGCCACTCCAATGAGGGAATGTAATATTTAATCACAGTGATTTACTGAAATTGCAGCACTGGGAGGTGATGTAACATTAGCTTCCAATCAAATGTGTATCTCATTGTTTTCAGCTTCACCACATAAGGAAAGACAGAACGGTCACCTGCAGCCTGACGTTTTTCTCATTTGGTGAGACCAAGATGGTAGCACGATATAATAAATAAATCAAAAGCTGACCATGTTTGTTTGGGCAGATTTCCTCCCTTTGAAAACATCATTAGAACAACAGAGCTGACTGATAGTGAGTGGGTGTTGTGCTGTTTCATGGAGTTCTGAGAAAAATGAACTCAGAACCTCTGAAAGATAAGATGTAAACTTCACATTCCGATCCAGAGAAATAAAAGGGCAACTCCATAAACAGTTACAAAATACTCCATCTATTATAGATACCTAAAGTCTCTCTCACACACACACGGCTGTGAGTATCTTCAACCAATATCCTAAACAGTGTTTCCACACAGTAACTCACTGGCTTTATTAATCCCTGCCCTGCCTGCAGAGGTGACGGACTTCCAGCTTTCTCTTGATGTCTTCATATAGATTTATATATTCTGGAGAAGAGTGGGAATTGTGCCACTGTGCTCTCTCTCACACACTTTCTCCTCACTGTGGCCACTTCCACCCTTAAAATCCATCACGTTCCGGCAGCAGTGCTATGTCTCAGTTTAAACAAGGATTATGCTGTTTATACTGTTTAACACATAGGGTGGCAGGTGCCGCTACTAATCCCATAATACATCTGATGCCACATCATAACAAACCCACAGACAAGGCAATTAATAAAATGATAAAGTGAGAGAGGCGACAAAGTATTTTGTGGGCTCCGTGAGAAATACAATTCAAGTTCATTTTAACGTGATTATTGGGGACCGAAAACGCACCAGCCCCCGGAACAAACACGAGAAATCCTCACAAGTGGGTGAAAATAAAAAGAAATCTTTGTTTCTGCGTGTGAAGGAGGGAATCAGATCCTCTGCTCACACTTCATTAAGCGCACATTAACACAGCAGGCACATCCCAACACTTTTCTTTCAAAAGATTTGCGCTTTGGATGATTTCTCTTGCGAGATTTCCAGAGCAGTTTGGGTTAACTTTTTTTTTTTTTTTTTTTTTACATGAAATAATCTCCAGCCTCAGAGTTGGGGACTCACCTACAATGAAGCACAGCAGCGTCTGTGTGAGCGCAGCCGGTCCCATCCTGCCGCCCTCACAAAGCACCCACACTGAAGTTTGGGAAGTGAAGAGAGACGGGGAGAAAAAACATGAGAAGTGACAGCTGCTCAGAGATTCCTCGCGATGAAGTCTTCGCCGGATCACCTCGATGGGGGGGGTGGGGGGGGGCAAGACTCAGTCCCTGTTCCTGCCGCACCTGAACTCCCCCGGGTCTCCCCGTCACCGGCCCGCGGGCATCCTCACATGAAGCATCGTGGCGCTGCTGCCTGTCCTGCCCGGCTCTGCAGAGGTGAGGAGACACAGAGGAGACACAGAGGAGACAGAGAGGACTCAGAGCAGCTCACGGGGGGGACACGAGATGGATCCAACACAGCAGCCACGGTGCGGGGAGGGGAGGGTGATCTGGAGGAGGGAGGAGGCGCTGAACTCCTGATGGTACTTTTCCATTGGTTAATCGGATACTTACTTTTTTTTTTTTTTTTTTTTAAATAAAACATCATGGTAAATGAACAGATAAAAGTCATCAGATACAGCATGTATTGTTCTTCAGACTATGATCAGGTCTGTCACAGAGAGGGAGCACTGACTTCAAGCTGCGCTGGTTTGACACATTCTGGCAATAATACAGGAGCCTATCAGCAGTGCACAGGTGACTCTGTGCCTCTTAGGAAGAACACAAACTCTTCTCCAACTCAGACAGCCTTTGAGGACACATGAGCTGCGGTGGAGGAGCAGTGTGGTCCAGCTGTGGATCTGAGGACAGGTGCACTGTGGATCCTTTGGGTGCTGGTTCGGGGTTGGACGAGCTGTCAGATGCTGCCATCTAGTGGCCAACTTGGAGATTTTCTGCGCAAGTTTACATAAATGTGCTCTTTCCACGAGCCAAGTGGCCTTTTGTATGAGTGGTTGCTTTGTTTAACTTTTTCTGCAGGAGGGGCTCCAGGAGCTTTTAATAGCTTTTAAAGTATCAGATGTTTGAATATACCACTGAGACAAATATTTCACTTCACTTCACTACTTTTTAGCTGCAGAAAACCATATATGTCCTTTTAGGTCAGTTTAACACTGGAGAATTCACTTTTTCTGTCTGTATGACACAGTCACACCTTATTCCAGCCCCATACTGAGGCTAAGTGATGTTCACTCTGCATAAAAATACAAACCCAGGACTGAACCATTCTGTCAAATTGTTAAACACATCTTCTAAAAAAATAGCCTGACATGTGTTTGGCTGTACACCGTGAGGAAGAAGGGCTGAAGAAGTTTTTAAAAAATGTGGTAAACACCCAGTTTTTGTGGATCATCATAGGAACGATCCAGACAGGTCCAGGAAGCACAGGCTTATTATTGCTTCCATATCATCTTCCTGGAACCTCAACAAAGTTTAATATGAGTATTTTTAAACCATTATTTCAATCACTTTTATCTGGAAGTATAAATTTGTGTTATTTTTAAGTATATAAAAAACAGTCATGTGTACTGCAGTTTGCTGTGAACCCAGTGTGAAAAGGTACATTTATTGCTTGAAAAGGCCTAAAGATGACTCATCTATGTGGGTTGGTATAACGACTGCAATTTTAGCTAAACCTTTGTTGTTTTATTTTGTTTCCTGCCAAATACTTTCAGCTCTCTGATGCTATATCAGAGGAGCTCCCAGACAACAAAAACTCTGCAAAACTCCTGCCACCGACAGAGAGCCAGGGTGAACCTGGACAAATAAGGTCAGAAAATCTTTTAGATATAAAAAGCAGCAATTCAAAGAAACTGAGGACAACTCAGATAAATCTGTGGCGCTGTAAAACTCTTGAAAGGTCCAGAGGATGATTACAAATGATGCAAAAGAAACAGGGGCCAGAAAAGGTCTCTTGGCATGTTAAACCAAAACATGATGCTTAACAAATTAAAAATAACCAAAATATTACCTGAAAAAACATCCCACTCAGAGAGGCTCCAAACATGTCAAAGTTACAAGGAATGTTAGAGCTTTAAAGATAAAGACAGAATTTATAAAATGGAAAAAAACTATAAAAGACCGAGCACATCATCTTCATCCCATCATCCAGTCAGGACAAAACAGAGAAAGTCAAGGGAAAAGCTTGCTCAGTTCTGATGTAGACAAACTGGGCAAAAAGATGGGCAAGTTAGAGGAGGAGCGGTAGAATAACTTGAAAAAAGGAGATGAAATGAGAAACTGTAGGAAGAGCTGAAAGACGGAATCAGAGCATGAAAGAAGTTCTGTCAAGAGGATGGAAAATAGTGAAGCAGGAGGAAATTTTCTGTGGCATTATTTTTCCTCATTAAAAGTTCATAACAAGGACAAATTACATTTGAAGTTTTTCTTTAAAGGAAGATTAAGAGCATATAAAAAAGACTGAGACCAAAACTAAAATGTATTAAAAGAGCAACTTCAGCTGGGAAAGTTACCTGATTTGTGCTGTGAACTAGTGGAAATGCTCTGCCCACACACGGCGCGGTGATACAGGCAACATACTGCATCACTGCACACCTGAGCACACCTGGCTGAGATCATACGAGTGTCCTCACAGCCTTTCTTTAAGATGCATCATATTGTTTAATCATTTAATCAGGTGATGACATGGGACTAAGTAAACTATTAATGTACTATATAACTGGTATAATGTAAGTGTACTCCTAAAACCACTGACAGGTATTACACCTATGTTAATAAGAAATGAGCAGTGCTGGGAGAGTAGAAATATCACAGTGTTCACAAATTAAAGTCCTCAATAAAAAAATTGCTTAAAAATAGTATTAGCATCCATGGAAACATACTCTAAGTACAAAATCTTTAATCTGCAATAATACATCTTTTCTATTATACTTTGTATTGATAATACAACTTTGCAAAGTAATTGAAGTTTTTAGAGTAAAAACTGCAGTATTTCATTCTAAGCTGTAGTGACCAGGAAGTATAACAAAGTTTATTCAAGTTAATGTACAGTTATTTTTCACCTCTGCAAACAAGACTTCAGAATATTTCATTATGTGATGATAATTGTTTTTCTGTTCCCCTATAGGTTTCATACAAGTGATGCTGTTGTGTGCTGTTGTAAATAATTAATGGGTTAATGGATTGTTCATATGTCTTGTTGTTCATCTGGCTCTTGTAAAGCAGTGTGTGCACTGTGCTCAGCAGAGAAAACCTTCCTCTGCTCCAGTAATAACAAATATCTGAAAATTAATGCTTTTTGTTCCCTTAAAACATTATGAACTATGTTTCCAAGTGAAAAAATAATTCAAGACAGCAAAGTCTTTCAAGCTTCATCATGTTCACTCCACACTTGCACCGTAATGATACTATAAAAATGCTGACGTATCATTGATATTCCAGGTCACACTCTGTCTTAATGTGGCAACAAACAGCCTGCTGGTATCTAATCCCATTGCGAGCCTGCCTGTTTGTCTGTCTGACCATCTCCAAGGCAACCAAGTGTAAACCAACAGCAGGAGGCGTGCGGGGGAAAAGAAGAAAGGAGAGGAAACACTAAAGCGGAGAGTCTCTTAGAAAGGATCAAAGGTTTGTCAAATGTCCACAGAGGGTCGGAGAGGACGTGTGGCTGGATTAGTTCATCGAGGAATGTGAAGAAACGAAGCCTCACAGATGAAATGACTTTGCCACGGTGAGAAAGGAATATTTCATTTTTAACACTGTATTGCAAGTCATGACTGATAATCACATTTTACATCCACAGACAGCCACCAGTGAGCGATAACACTTATGTTCAGAAAGTTCATTCATGTCTTCCACTTTTCTGATGTATCTATGTAGTATATTTCTTTTGGCATGTTGATATGTATGACACCTCCGCCATCTTGACTGTTGCCCTGTTTGTGCTGTCAAACATCAAACAGAGAGCTCAAACAAAGAGTCATGTCTACACACACACACACACACACACACACACATACAGGTGCACACACTCCTACGTGAGTGTCTGCACACTGTCATTGGTGGACAAGCTCATTAAATGCACAACAGTGACTCACTGGCAGTATTAATATGAGAGAGTGATTCTTACGTGTGGTCTCTGTGGGGACCAGTGTGTCATTAGAGAATTACATCACAGGGCTGACATCCCAGTAATGATCACACAAACACAAAGACCAGCTGAGACGCCGAGCTGAAAGAACTGCGTCAGATACATCAGAGCAGGGTTTAAAATCGTCCATTTAGTGTCACTGTGTCCTCTCATCTTTCTTTTGTCCATAACAGCAAAGAATAGCCAGTCTTCTCTGACCGCCTGCTCGGACTCGGCTCGTCTGTCTGGCTGCGCTTCACACAGATCTGACCGGGAACCTGCCAGCCATAGAGATTAGGGAGAGAGGAGAGAAAATGAGCTTTGATGAGATGCTGAAAAGAGAACAGGAGGAGGAAAATGAAGAGATCCTGGCTGGGATCTTTGAGCAGAAGGAGCTGCAGGTGTCCGAAACTGAAGATGAAGATGAGGAAGAGGAAGGAACGACTCCTCTCATCACTGCCTGTCGTAAAGGCATGACTGAGGTCAGCTGTGTGTGATACATGATTGTGTGTGTGAGAGTTTGGCATGAGACGGTCTTTTGTTGTGTATTCATGGCTTAGCTCTGGTCACTTAGCTGCTATGTTACTTACTAGATCTTACATCAGTCCATTGTTCAGTGGAAAGTTCATACAGGTGAGCAGTTCTCCTGCTTTCCAGGTTGTATTTTTCCTACCAATAACAATAACGTGTTTATGTGCATTTGAGATGATTATGTAACGTCTCTGCATCCTCTCTGGGGGGCCTTGTTCAAAACAAACATATGACTTACTGGTAGCACAAGGGAGACTCTCCCCCTGTGATCACCTGTGTCACACTGAGCTTGCTATTTTGGTGTTTGGAAAATCTGCACATACACAATTGATCTCAGAAACACTGAAAAACTTGAGCATTGGCATATTAATGGTAAAACTGATTTCACTGATAGAATTAACACGTTTATGAAGCTTTATGTGAAATCAGCTAGTTAAATCTACCACATCAACATTCTCCACATTGTCCTGTTTGGGTCCTTTCTTACTTTACCTCTTGGTGTGAACAGGTGGTGCAGCGGCTGCTCAGGGCCGGGGCTGATATCACCCTGTGTAACTGCCGCCAGCAGACTGCGCTCCACACATGCCCTCCTGAGCTCCGGGGAAAAGTGTTGGGGTGGATGTCGAGGTCTCATCTGCCTCCCCAGGCGCAGCTGCTGCAGGCTGCCTGGCAGGGAGACCTGCACTCCTTACAGCACCTGCTGGTAAGACTCACACACAGATACAGATTCCCCTGATGAGCAAAGATGACAAAGGGAAAATAACATGTTTTCCTTTTGCAAAAACACAACTGGGTATTCTGTTGACATCCACGTGAGATGTGTTGTCTAACTTTGATCAGATTTATTACTGTATGATCGTAGTTCAGATATTAATTTTAGAGATACTTTGTGTACCTGCCAAGCTCCAGTTTATCAGGAACATGGTTTCTGTAAACAATGGCAGGATATTTTTATGATGGTTCAACTAAAACTGATTTCCCACATGGATGATAACTGAAAATATGAATAAACTGCTGAAGGAGAAAAAGTATATTTGGATTTAAGCACAGCGTTTAAAAAAATTGAAAATAGTATCAACAACTCACAGAATTTATTATGTGGTTGTTTGGCACATTTGAAATGAAAATGCATTCCTGAGTCTTCACCAGCTCAGGGCAACAAAGAGGGATGCCAGTTTCAGGTTGTCTTTGTGTAAGTGTAAATGAGAAATGTATCACCAGATGTTTTCATTCAAACAATGAGTGCAATTGAAATAACATGCAGAGGCTTTGTAGAATAACTGATAAGGACAGACAAGTTTAAAAAGTTACTTGCTGTCTATATCTCATTGCCTGAGCACTTTGTGCATATTATCCAGATCTGTGACGTGTGTATGTTTGTGTGGATCAGGCTCAGACAGACAGCGTGGATGTGAATGTCCCTAACAGTGACGGAGTGACACCTGTGATGCTCGCTGTCAGAGACATTGACCTGTTTGAGGGCACAGAGATTCCATTGCCATGGGAACACAGGCCTGTGGAAGTGGTCAAGGAACTGCTGGGACTCTCTGCGTGAGAAAACATTCATGCATACATTGACATTTAAGCTATATACTGTACAGACAAGCGCACACACACACATACACACACACAAACTCTTACTTACAGTCACACTTCCAAGAGTTGCCAGTTGCCTTGTTGTCTATTAATGGATATTTTGCTTTAATTTACACACCAAATGGAAATATACATGCAAAAGCAACATTTATTTGAAATATCTGAACTTCTCTGATGAAGAACAACTGTTTATTTCCACCTGTCTGTAAATGTCTCCATCAGTGATCTGCAGGTACGAGACCACAGCGGCTGTTCTGCTGCCCACTATGCTGCTAACATCAACAGCCCTCTGAAGGAGGAGATCATTCATGTGATGGTTGAGGCCCTCAGTCACACAGGTACACACACAGATCAGATTAAGTCTGTTAGATTACCGTGGTAAGTGGCTAACTGTTTGCTGGGAAGTTCATCTCCATATGGTGGTAAAATATCAATGTTGTGTTTACACTTTGTTCAGCTGCCCCAAAAAATGTACTAATGCTGCTTTAAAGTTGTGGGAAAATTCTGATCTTAACTCCAACAGTGCATGTGATCTGCTCTAGGAAAGTAAGGATTATCCAGTTATTTGTACATTAACATTTTTCTCTCAAAATAATTATAATCTGATTATAACTACACAGTTAACGAACATTTTTGTAAGATGAAAAGGATCCAGCCCTGAATTATAAAACAGAACTGCGGAAACCTCTGTTCATTCATTTTCCACATTTTACCTTTTCAACAAAGTAAATGAACAAATGTTGATGTCAAATAAGCACTCACAGCTGCTCACTTCCTCATATTATCGACCTCACTTAAGTTACTGATTTATCATTTACTTATTAAAGCGGGTGTGACCATGCAGACTGTAGGTGCACATGTAATACATCCTCCTATTCATGACCATGTAGACACACACACACACTGTTTTTGCTTCATTCACACACATGCAGGCATACACACAAACAGCATACCAGGTTTATTCATAATCCTGTTTTTCAGAGTAAAACCTCTGCAGTTGCACTCAAAGCCTGCACTTATGTGGAAGGGTACAAGAAAGGCTCGTCTGTGTATGTGTGAGCCAGCACGCTGTGAACAGCCTTCATGAGAGTGTGTGACTCAGAGTTTGTATCAAGAACAGCGATACAGAAACAAGGTGAGGCAGCGATGGTGAAGAAGGACAGATGGGAGAGTGGGGGGGGGGCAGAGAAAAGGTAAAACAGGTTGTTGTCAGACTTTTAGAGCATGTCTACTTCCTCACCTTGAGTAAACATCGCTGGGTTGACGGGTGTGGACCCTGCACCCAAAGTTCTTCACATTCCTGATGTGTCCTGGTTGTAACTATGAGAAACTGTTAGGTTTCCCCCTCTTTACACACCACAAAAGGGTTACCATTATTTATGATTTTGCACAGATGCGGCCCCCATGTCACTCCTAGCCCTTGACAAATACTCGTGCCTGGATTTGGACTCAGAGTTTGGCAGTTTCGATGTAGAGCTGGAGCTGGACCTTGAGAGCATTTATCCTAACCAGTCTAGAGCTGCGTCCCCTTCACAGACCTCAACCCATCCACACCGCGGCCTACCATACAGCCACACAGAGGTAAATGTACAGAAAATGTCAAAATGGAAGAAAATGTCATCTGTGTATTAAGATGCCATGGCTTTTAACATTGTCGTTCAGAGCTCTGGGAGAGACTTTTACTTTATTCAGTAACTGAATTAATTGTCCAGTTTGACACTCCTGTTCAACTGAGAGTAACAAGACCCTTACAATCTGCCAAGATAATGATCTGTTGTATTTCAGCTTGTGTGTGTGTGAGTGCAGGGTGGACTGATAGTCTCAATGGGGCTTTTGCTCTCAAGTAGCCACAATTAGCAGAAAAAACAGGCAAACTGGCAGCGAGTAGTCCCCCAGAAGACAAATATGTAGAAGCCGTAATTGGCTGTTTAGTTAAATGTGTGTGTGTGTGTGTGTGTGTGTGTGTGTGTGTGTGTGTGTGTGTGTGTGGAGGGGTGCTCTGCGTAGCTGACAC